>JBBPQV010000082.1:0-46116 GCA_038092675.1 Boletus rufocinnamomeus
GTGTGTTTCTCCTGGTGGGTGGTTGAGGGTGTGGGGGGGGGTGGTGGACAATGAAGAGGACAACTATATTGTGGATGGCCGGGTGCCCAACACAAACAAGAGGGACATTGGTAATAAAGGCACTGGGCTTGGTGGTGCCCTAGGTGATGGCATTGGATACAAGTCTCATGGTATCATGGATGGAATGGGGGAAGAGAGGTCCTGCCATCATATCTGGTCCACATGGCTTTGACTCGTTCAAGGACAGCTACCTCATCTGTAGTGAGGGGAGAGGAGGTGGTGGATGGTGTTGAGTTGCTGAATAGAGAAGGTCTGGTGGGAGGGGAAACTCCAGCTAAGTCTCTGAGGTGATGGTTGATGTCTTTGAGGAACTCCAGCATTCCTAACTGATAGAAAGTGATGCAGAGGGTGGCTTCTAGCTCTTGATGAATATGTTCAGTGATGTGGAAGGTAAGGGCAGTCTCAGTGTTGGCAGAGAAGGTCTGGATAATGGTGTGGAGGTGGCAGATTTGGTGGTAAGATCTGTAGAGGGCATACAAAGGGGATCCAATATCGAGGTAGCTTTCAATGGGAAGAGCAAGGTGAGGGTCTTGTAAGTAAGAATTTAAATGAGTGATATCCTCTGCAGAAGGGAAATTGTCACAAAGGCACTGGACATAAAGGGGAATGGTGACCAAAGGGATGGCCATAGCTATAGTGGCAACAGAAACAGGGGCAAAGGCAGGGGACCAGGGGTGGCTTGGCAGGAGATGGGGGGAGAAGAATTGTTGATGATGACAGATAAGAGAGAAGGGTCCACAGTGGTGGATGGAAGTATGGAGAAGACTGAGGAGAGGGAAGGAGACAATGGGGGGGTGAGGACTTGTTCAATAGCTATCGTGGTCAGAGAATGAGTTCATTGCAGAGAGCAGTTCACTCTCTTATAATCAGCAAGGACGTCTGGGGGGTTCTTCAATTCCTTTTCAATAACCAATGAATCATCTTCTGTGGAGCACCCCTTCCATCAGACAAGGTAGGAGCAGCGTGATGGAGCTCCTTTGTGTCATATGATTTTCTCAATTTCATACTCTGCTTTTCCAGCAATAGGGTCCAGTGGGGGAGTGGGGAAGTTCTTTCCATAGATGGGATTTTCTTGGTAAGGGGATAGCAGGGAAGCATGATATACTGGGTGAATCTTCCAGATTACAGGGAGGCAGGGTTGATAGACAATTGGAGATAAGACTTTGGTGATGATAAAGGGTCCTTCTTATTTAGGGGTGAATTTGGGGTTGGTGACAAGTTGTTTCAAATTCCAGGCCTTGAGCCAAACCTTGTCTCCCTTTTTGAAGGGTGTAAAGGATCATCTGGTGTGAGTGGCCATCACCTGTCTGGCAAGTTCATATGAGGCTAGAGCTTCATTCCTGGCTGTGGAGAGGGATTTCAAATGGGATTCTACTGTGGGTAAGGGGAATTTAGGGAGGAGTGATGGTAGGGCATAGGATTCATAGCCCATCATGAGGAAGAAGGGGGATTGGTTGGTGACAGAATGGGGGCGATGGTTGTGAGCAAATTCTGCCTGCAAAAGGTTCTTGGCCCAGGAGATAGGGTTGTTGCCACAGAAGATGCAAAGGTAGGTCTTGATTTCTTGATTGACTTGTTTGATTTCTCCATCTGATTGGGGATGGTAGGCAGTAGAGAGAGAGAGGTCATATCTGAGCAGTTTTCCAACCTCTCAAGCAAAGGAGAAGGCAAACTGTGGCTCCCAGTCAGAGATTACTTTGTCAAATAGTCCGAATCTGAGGTACACTTTGTGAAAGAATAGGGTGGTGATTCCTTTGGTGGTGACAGATTTCTTGGTAGGGCAGAGAATTACCCCCTTAGTAAGCCCATGGTTGACCATGACCAATAAGGTGTCAAAGCCATTGGAGAGTGGCAGGTTGGTAATGAGATTGCAAGAGATCTGCTGGAAGGGACAGGACACAGAGGAAGGGATGGGGGTAAGTGGGGGAATGGTAGGGTGGGTGTTGGATTTGTTCTGCTGACAGGTAGCACAACCAGCAACATACTGGTGGATGAAGATAGACCAGGCCACCAGAATTCCAAAGCAACCAGCTATCTGGTTTTGAGGTAACCAGGATGGCCAGTGGTCTCATGGTTGTGGCATTGTTGGACAATCTCTTGATGAAGAGAGGTGGTAGGGGGAATGTAGATGTGACCATGATACATAAGGATGTCATTTTTGTAATTTCAGTCAGAGAGGTGATTGCAGAAAGGGGAAGGAATGTCACCCTTGAGTGATTGAAGGAAGTTAAGGATGAGGGGGTTGCTGATGGAGGCAGAGGAGACTTTATTGTATAGAGCAGAATTGATGACTTGCATGAAGAGGGAGAGAGGAAGGAGGGTAACTCCTTCATTGTCAAGGTCAGAGGGGGGCAGGAGGTCAGTTTGTCAGGACAATGTGTCAGGTCTGGCAAGGAGTTTGCCTAGTATATGAATCATCTTAAGGTCAAAGTCTGCAAGATCAAGTAGCCAGCAAGCTTGCTGGTGATTTAAGTCCTATGGTCTGCGGAAGTAGGTAAGGTTTTTATGGTCAGTAAAAACCTGAACAGGGAAGGGGGATCCATGAAGATAGTGGTGCCAGGATTTGAGGGCACAAATGATGGCTAGGAGTTCTTGATCATAGATGTCATAGTTTCATTCTGCAGGGGAGAAGGATTGGGATAAATAGGAGCATGGGTGCCAATCACCATTGGCATCAGTCTGGAGTAGGACTGTGCCAGAAGCATGTTTGGAAGCGTCAGTAGTGATGGCAAATGGGGCAGACAGGTCAGGCATCTGAAGGACAGGTTTAGTGAGAAATAATGCTTTGAGGGAATCAAATGCTTGCTGGCAGGTGGGGGTCCAGTTCCAAGCGAAATTTTGCTTTGTGAGGTCAATTAGGGGGCAGGCTACAGAGGAGTAGTCTGGGATGAATCATCAGTAGAAGTTGGCAAACCCCAGACTTCCTTGACTTTCTGGGGAGTAGGCCAGGTCATGATTCCATTGAGTTTTACTGGATCCATAGCGACATGTCCAGTGTGGACGATCATACCTAGGTATTCAACTTCATCAACAGTAAAGTGGCACTTCTCTAGCTTAAGATGGAGGTCTAATTCCATCATCTGTTAGAGAACCCTCTTGGTTTGTTCTTCATGGGTCTTTTTGTCAGGGGAAAAGATGAGGAGGTCATTCATATAGATTATCAGCCACCCTTCTGTGATCATATCTCAAAAGGAGTCATTTATAAACCTTTGGAAGGTGGCTGGGGAATTGGTGAGACCAAAGAACATAATAGTGGGTTCGAAGAGGCCTTTATGGGTGATGAAGGTGGCTTTCCATTGGTGCCCATCTTTGATACAAACATTGTTGTATCTCCATCAAACATCAAATTTGGTGAAGACTTTCACATCTTTTACTTTATTGATGAGGTCAGAAATCAGGGGGAAAGGATAGACATCTCAGATGGTGTGTTCATTGAGGTAATGGTAGTCTTGGCATGGTCAAAGGTTACCATCCTTTTTTTTGATGAAGAAGAAGGGTGTGGCTTGGGGAGAGTTTGACAGTCAGATTTTTCCACATCAGAGGTTCTCATCAAGGAAATACTCAGTAGCCTTTTATTTGTCAGGGGAAAGGGGGTAGAGTTTTCTAATTTTTGGAGTGAAGGAGTCTTTGAGGTTAATCTCATGATCATATGGTTGGAATGGGAAAACATGATTGGTGGCTTCCTTTTGGAAAACTGGTGCAAATTCCAAGTATTTGGAGGGTAACATCAACTTTGGTTTCAACTTCTTGGCTGCAATGGCTAGCTCAGTAGCCAAAGTAAGTTTTCTAATGATGGGGGATCCAAGGGGTATGATGTGGGATCTGCAGCAGAGGATGCAATGGAATACTTGGTTGTCATTGGCCTTGGTAAGGTAATTGGATTCTTCTGTCCAGTTGTTGAATTTGAAGAGGTGGAAGTCGGTGATAGCATTGACATGGATGTGTTTAGGAGGGGGAGTAGTGGATTTTAGATAAAAGAAATCATGTTGCTGCACATTAGAGGAGTGGAAGGACAAAAGGTCCTTGGACTGGTCATTCATTTCACTGATGGAAAGGATGCAATCTTTCCAGTGAATGGTGGGGTTTGCTTCCTTTAGCCAATGTAGCCCTAGGATAATGTTGTCTTTTCCAAGTTTCATGACATGGAATAGGATCTTTATGGCAACTCCTTTGATATTAATGAAGAGGGTGGTGGAGAAACAGATTATTCCCTTTTTGTTAGGGAAGTTGTCAGCATTTCAAGCAATGAGGGGTTGGGGAAGTTTCTGGTAGGAAAGCAATGTTTATGAACAAAGTCCAAGTTGATGCAAGAGATACTTGCACTGCTGTCAACGAGAGTGGAGGTGTCAACAGCTTTTAGGGTGTGCAATGGTACAATGAGTTGGATTGGGATTTTCATAAAGGTGGTAGAATGTACAGTTACATGAGCACATGTTACAGGGGGGAGACCTTGTGTTGGACAGGGCTCCCTTTCTAAAAATCCTTAGAGAAGGTGACTTTTGCCATAGTGGCATCTTTGTTATGATATACTATATTTTCAAACTTTTTAACTTAGCACATTCACACACTTACTTTACATCTTTCAGACTTTGAAGTCACATGATGTGCACATGACTGTGGGAAACTACACATGACCTATGGTCTAGACAAACACGTTCCACACACACCTTATTAATTCCCACTTCTTCTTTCTCATCATCATCATCTCTCTCTCACGATATCTTCTGTCATCTATCTATATCAAGTAATTTTTTTCATGGACCCTATGGTCCATGCGCACTTCTGTAAACTATATAAACTAGCTGTAGTCGACTGGACTCCCCAGTCTAATCCATTTGTGCCTTGCAACCTACGTCCTTGCGAGTGCATTAAGGAAGACATTGCCTTTACTCTTTTATCTCCTCTATTCTTTGTCGCTTTCAAGCTTTGGTGTTAGCCTTGTCGAGTCCTGCCAGTGATTGCTTGAGTGGGCTCACAACAATCTTCATTGTCCTCAATTTCCTCGAGTTTTGGGAGTTCTTCTTTGGCTACCACTTTCACCTTTTTCTGGGCATTGGTCTTAGGTGTGGATGGGAAAGTGGGGCATTTGGTGGAGAGGTGTCTGGGTTTTCAGCATCTGAAACATAATCCCTTTTTGATACACTTCTTCCTTTCCTCTGGAGTGAGTTTTCCTACTCAGATCATGTCAACATCCATGGCATTGGGGTCACAAGTCCTCTGAGAAGAGGGAGAGAAAAAGGGGGGATAGGTTTGTTGACTGGGTTGTCAGTTTCTTTTAGAGATTTCATTGGCTCGGTTGAGTGAGATCTGGAAAAGAATGGCTTTCTTGTACCATTCTTCGATAGTGGTGGGGATGTTATCCATCCCCATGACCTTTTGCATAAGATGGTTGGGAAGGGCAGCAGAGAAGTAGCTAATCAGGAGATTATTCTTGGTGACTTTAGCCTAAGAAGCCTTATTCTTAAACTCAGCTATGTAATGATTTAATAAAGGGAAGAAAGAAGTCTTGTTCTTCTCCTGCAATACTTGAGTAGTGGACAGCCAAGCAATGGCATTATTGATGATGTCATTGTGCTCACAGGCTTTCTTGAACTTGTCTATGAAGTCATTGAAGGTCCCTAGGGGGGGTTGGTGGCCTGAGAGGGCAGAGAGGCAGAACATAGAGGCCCAGGTTGCTGCTGAGCCTTTGGTCATGTGGGAGAGGGTAAAGGCGACCTTCTTAGCACTAGTGTTGTAAACTTCCTCATTGACAAGGAGGTAGACTTGGACCATATTGAGCCATTGGATGGCAGTATCATAGGAACCATCAAATGGTTTGAGTGCACCAAGGCAGAGTTCAATGGGTTTGTTGGACATGCTGGGGTTCAGAGGAGGGAAGGGAGGTAGTGACAATCTGGAGGGGAAGGAGTATACTCCTGGTTGGTTAGAAATGTTCTGGTGGTGAGGAAAAACTGGGAAAGTGGTGACTGTGGTGAGAGATGGGGGAGTAGGGGCTCAAGGAAGGGTTAGAGATCTAGAGAGATTGTGGGATAGGTCAAGTTCCTGTTGTTGTTCATGGTCAGAAATGACAGGGATGTCCAAGGTGTACCCCTCTTCTTCTTCTTCTGATCCTTCTTCTTCTTTGTGAGAGGATTCAAAAGTAGGTTCTGGGGGTGGTTGGTGTGGTTGAGACTAGCTAGGGTTCAGTGATGGTCATTGGTGGGAAATGGTGGACAGCTATGGTGATGGTAGTGCCAATAAAGGGGAATCTTGATCTTTTGTTATGAGAAGAAGAGGAAAAAGAGATAGGTGGGATATGATGGATCATAACAGTCAGGGGAGAGAAGAGTGATGTCCTGGTTATTGTTGGTGGTAGTGACATCATCCTAGAAGAGAGAGCATCCGCTGGGTCCATCTGGGTACCAGGGAGGTGATGGAAGGTTAGGTCAAAATCTTGTAGGAACATCAACCATTGAGCTTGGTGGTGAGACAGTTTCCTGGGCTGCTTGAAGTAAGCCAAGTTCTTGTGATCCATGAGGATGATAACAGGGTGGGAGGTGCCTTGGAGGTAGTGTCACCACTCTTCCAAGGCATGGATGACCACAAGCAACTTGTGATCATAGATATCATAGTTTCTCTCAGCTGGGGATAGGGTCTGAGAGAGCTAGGTACAAGGGTGGAGATCACCATTGGTGTCTTTCTGCATGAAAACTGCCCCTGTGGTGGTAAGAGATGCATCGGTCATGATGAAGAAGGAGGAGAGGACATTGGGGAGACACAGGACTGGGTGTTTGGTAAAGGCCTTCTTGATGGCAAGGAAAATGGTTTGTTGGGGTTCTTCCCACTTCCAAGGGGTGTTCTTCTTTATCAATTTGATAAAAGGGCAGGCTAGGGCTGAGAAGTCCAGGATGAACTTCCTGTAGAAGTTACAGAACCCTATGAATGACTGGACTGCTTTAATGGAAGATGGAGATTTCCAGTTGTTGATAGCACTCAGCTTGACTGGGTCCATCTTTATCTGCCCCTCCTGTACAATCATACCTAAATATTCCACCTTATCAATGTTGAAGGAACACTTCTCAAGTTTGAGAGAGAGTTTGTGTTCCTGTAATCATTTGAGGACTCATTTTGTTCATTCTTCCTGGACAGTGGGAGAGGAGGAATGGATAAGGATGTTGTCCATATAGATAATCAGCCATCCTTCTGCCATCATGTTGCCAAAGAGGTGGTCCATGAGGGCCTGGAAGGTGGCAGGCAAGTTATAAAGTCCAAAGAACATTACTGTTGGTTTGAAGAGGCTAAAGGAGGTGATATATAAAGGCAGCCTTCCAGTGGTCTTCAGGTTTGATCAGCACATTGTTAGACCCCCATTGAATATCCATCTTGGTGAAGAGGCAAGAGCTTTTTAGCTTATCCATGAGATCAGATATGAGGGGGAGAGGGTGTTATGATCTGTCATATCTCATCTATCTCTTTTCCTCTTCTTCTTTGTTTCTTCTTTGCCTAACTATTCCCCTTTACCTATGCCTCTTATATATCAACCTATTAGCAGCCAGATTGTTCTAGCCCCATCTGACATCCTTATCCATTCCAACTTAGTTGGTTTTCATCACCTTCTGGCCCAGTCCACAAACCCCTTCTTCTACTTTCTGTTAGATTCTATCTAGTGTATTCTTTAGCACTTTCCACTCTGTTCTTCACCATTTTTCTCGCTTACTCATTGCTGAGGCTACCTAGTACTAAAGACTTCACACCAGTGTGTAGTAGATTCTTAATCTTGATCTGCTTTGCCCTCCCTCACATTGACCTTGGTGCTGTGCATGTAGCACCATTGAGTGTATGCTGAAATCTTCAGGTTATTGCTTATCTCCTTGCTGTCTACCTTCAATAGCAAAGCTTGCATCCATCTCTATCCAAGCCAGACATAACACCAACCTCTTTGTTCATTCTATCAACACAGCCCTAGCTGCGAAGATTGTGTCCTCTTCTCCCAACAACCCCCTTATGCTCAATGCTGTTAAAGCTCTTGCCAATGGGTCCTCCCTCCCCCCCCATGCTGCCTGAACAGATTGTGCCTACAACCACCCCCACCTTTACTACTGGAATAATCTCTTTGTTCCCAGCCCAGCCCAACAGGACCTCATTCACTCGATCCATGAAAGTGACACAGGGGGCCATGATTTGCTTCTGCCTTTGCAAGAGAGAGGGCCATACTCCTTAAGTATGATTTAGCCCTCTCCACAGCCTACCATCCTCAGACTGATGGCAAAACTAAACAGGTCAATCAGGAATTGAAGACCTACCTTCACATCTTCTGTGACGGACACCCTGAAAAATGGGCAGAACTCCTTCCCATGGCCAAGTTCTCCCATAATGTGGCCATTCATTCCATCACCAATAAATCCCCTTTCTCCCTCATGATGGGATATGAACCCTATCCTTATCCTCCAATTGGCAAAACATTCCTTCCTGCCCTGGAACAATGATTGGAAATACTAGGAAATGCCTGATCAGAAGCTATTGCAGCACACGAAAAGGCACAAAGAAGCATAAAAGAGCAGATCTCCTCCAAATTCCACCCATGGAAGGTAGAAGACAAGGTGTGATCAGAGGGCAAGAACCTTCACCTCTCCTACCCTTCTAGGAAACTTGCCCCCAGATGAGAAGGACCATTTGAAATTGCCCAGGTCATCTGCCCAGTGGCATTTCATCTTCACCTCCCTAAAACCTGGAGAATCCATAATGTGTTTCATGCCTTCCTCTTATCCACCTATCAGGAGACCTTGGAACATGGCCCCAATTACTCCAATCCCCCACCAGATCTCATTGGAGAAGAAGAGGAGTATGAAGTAGACAAAATCCTCTCACACCACAGAACATGAGGCCAGAGACAGTATCTGACTTCCTGGAAAGGATACTCTAGAGCAGAAAACACTTGGGAACCAAAGGGAAGTTTCAAACATTCACAAACACTTCTTTGCACCTATAAGCTTTGCCACCCCAAAGACTTCCCCTCCCCATCCTCCACTTAAACCTCACTACAATGGCCATCATCCAGACCCCCCTGTCTGCTGCAACCATCTCTCTGTTCCCCACCACCACATCCTCTTCACCTCCATCCTAGAAAACCCCCTCAGTGGGGTGTATAATGACCTGCCTGACTCCAGATAATCAACCCCCTGTGTACACTGCCTCCCTTAACAGGGCCATTACTGAGGCAAGGGCCCTTACATTAGATTTAATTTGGAATGCAGGTTTCAGTGCAATCATCAACACATTCCCCCCTCTTTCTGTCTCCTTCATCCTTTGTCCTCTCATCCTCTCCATGTCAGAGCTGGAATGAGAGATTTACTTCTCCCAGGATGACCTCAACATCTCCACCACTCCTGTTCCTCACCCCTCCAACCATGGAGCTACTCATGTGGGTATCAATAGTCAGTCCACCTCCCCATCTCCCACTCCTATCCCTGTTCCACCTCCCTCCTCCAGCAATGTCACTGATAGGCCCACACCTTCTGCAAGGGCTTGATCTGAGTCCCTTGAATCCTTTTAAACCAGTGTCAAGGGGATGCCAGCCCCTCCAGCAACAATGACCACACTTCCCACTCTTAGAAGGGTCCATCACACTTGCCTCTCACAGGAGGAATAATGATGCCTCAGACTCAGGACCACCATTCTCACCCCATTGGGCCCACCAGTGGGTTCAAGAAATTGACAAGGAAATATGGCTCATTCCCACTCTCCCCGTCACATCACCACCCCGGGCCCCCTTGCCATTGTCACCCCTGCTCATTCCATCTCCCCCACCCTCTCTGCCATTGGTCACCAACTCACCACTCCATCAGTGGCCCAATCCCTTTCCTGGCCTAATGTTCCTCCCCACTGTCACCTCCAGTGCTACAAGTGTCACAGCACTGACCACTTCAGGGTCAACTGTCCCCAGTACATCTGCTCCTTCTATAACTCTGCTGCCCCTGGACACATCCAGGCTCGATGCCCTCATCAAGTCTGTTCTCTCTGTGGAGAGATCAGACACATCGCCGACCACTGTTACTTCTGTGACAACAAGTGGGTCAACTGGGACCACAACCCCACTGACTATGAGATCAATGAGGGGGACCAGTCAGGAAGGGATTGAGGAGGGTGAAAAAAGGACCCAGCTGGAACTGGAGAATATTGAGAAAGAGTTGGAGTCTCTTTCATATGAAGGGGGTAATGTTACAGATTTCTTTCTTTTCTATCCTTCTAACTATGCTCTCACTAATTTGTCTTCTCATACATGAGAGGGGTATACCCTTATGGTGATTACTTTGCACATGCTACTTTTACAAACAATTTACTTGATACAGACAATTAATCTCTTCTAGGCAGTTCTCTTGTACTGCCTCATTTTTCCCTCTACCCAGATGGTCTGTGCACCCTTGGTCTATGTGCCATTTCCAGTAGTATAAGTACTTTGCCCTTGTACATGATTTGATATCTAGTTCTATGCAATATACTTGCTAGAGCCTGGTCATTCTGTAAGTGATTAAGCTTCTGCTTTGTTATAGTGAGACCCCTGGACTTTTTAGTGTCTTCACACTACACTTGAGTGTGCACTTCAACCAAGTTCTATACATTAGTGTAACACTTCTGGGAGAGCTGCTTTTACTTCTTTCCCCATGTTGTTGTTGTTGTCTGAGTCTTCTTGGTCTCTAATGGGATAGTCTGGGTCCAGATCAGGTTCTCAATAGGATGGGATAGGAGGGCCCTGCAGGGGTCTATAAGAGGGATGGGCTTTTGCGGCAGCACCAGTGAGGATGGTGTGTTCATATATTCCTCCTTCTGTTTCTATGACCTCTTCTTCAGGGATCAAGTACTGGGTAAGGTTGGTGGAAGGATGGGATCTGACAGAAGATGAATGAGAGGGCACTGGTGAGGCTCTGCAAGGAGGGGGGCCAGGGGTGGGAACACTTCTAGAGGATCTTATCACTCAATACTGCTCTGGTATAGTAGTGAAGGTAGAAGACTGTGCTGGTGGGTGGAAAGGGGATATACAACACTCTTCATCATCCTTGTGTTCTTCAGAGAGAAGGTGTGTAAGGTTGATATGCCTCATGTTGACCTAGAGTTGCTGCTTTTTAAATAGTGGTCCATGGGTTGGGGGGGTTGGGCTAGACAGCACCAACAGCTAGAAAGGATTCCTCTAAGTCTTTGAGTCCATGCTACTTGAGAGTGCACACTTCTGTCAAACCCCTTGCCCCAGTACAGTAGTTGTCAGCTACCAGAATCCTTGCCAGTTGTTCCTGCCTAGGTCAAGTGTAACCAATCCTTCTTGTGAGTCTCCAAGTCCACCATTCTTTTAATGCTTGCCCACCTCACTTGCTACATGGGGACATGTCTCTGCCATGCCCCCATGCCATCTGTTCCTTAATAGCTACATAGCTACTAATCAGAGAAGGAGTACATATTCAAGGGGCAAATACATACAGTAGTTTGAATTAGGTTTGAACAAGAGAAAAATATAAGGGCAACTGTTGGGAGAGCAAATGGTGGCTGTGCAAGTGTTGAACAGTGTTTGATAGGCTCAATTGGTGGCTGTGCACATTCAAACAAGGTTTGAACAAGAACAAAAGAGAAAAACAAGTGGACAAAGAATGCAACAAGAGATGAAATGTTACAAGTACAAGAATGGTTTGAAGAAGTTCAAGGCAGGTAAGTGCATTTTTCCAATTTGGCTACAGCTCACTGATGTACATTACAATGTTTGATAGGCATTATGCATCTGAAAGCCCTGTTCTCACTGTTCTGACATGCATCCTTGCCCTTGTTTTGCCAACTCCTCCTCTTTCATTTCAGACAATCATGTTACCATGTGCACAGCCACTAACCATATGCACAGCTGCTGGCATGACCTGAACTCTTGTCTTCCACATCTGGCAACCATGAGATATTTTCCAAATTTTCTGGTCATGACTGCCTAAAAGGGAAGGCAAGCCTGGGGATAACTAAGGATGATTGCTAGATATACAAGCTGTTAGGGTCTCCCCTTCCAGTCATGACCCCCATGTCTATACTTGTAGTATTAAGACCACATGTGAAAACACCACCAGACTCCCTCCAGGCATAGGAGTGTGGAGTTTGGACCTGGGCATGGGAGAAAGAACCTTCCATGAGACAGGGCAGCAAGGTCATGACCAGGTGTGGGAAAGAACTTCCATAAGAGGCAGGTGGAATCACCCAATAGGCAAACATGACTTACATAGCCATTGAGATGGACCATCCTATGAGGATAATAAACTTAGGGTGGGGCTTCTACTCTGCCTTGGCCTCCAGTAACCTCATGTACTGGAGGGGGCTTCTCAAGGCTTACATTGACAAGTAAAGCTGATGAGATTGCCTCAATGGAGAAATTTCTGCAATCAGGGCAGCTACTGGACCTTGTCAAATCTGTCATCCAAGAGCACTATATTGCACTTAAAGACTTTATCTGTATCCCAGAAACAGTGGAAGACAAGAATGGCAACATTCATGTTGTCAGGTGGATCCAAAGTACCGTCCTGTTCACTCTGTGTAGGCAGATTCTACAGGATTGGAATGTATACATTGACTGCATTCAGGTGATAGTGACCAGAGTAGCAGTGGCAGCTGACCTCAAGAAGGCTCCTAAGAAGTGTGTACAGGAATCCATCAATGCTGAAATGGCCAATGGTACAAACTCTGGAGCTGGGCCATCTAAATCCTCCAGATCATTCATTCAATTGCTTGTGGACTAAGTGGTCGATCAGGCAGTTCAAAGGATTATGTTGCAAGACAGTGGTGTAAGTTGTATATTTTGTACTGGTACCAAAACACTTACAAGAGATCCCATAGCCATCTATCCCCCATGGTGGCCCCAGAAAGGGTCAAGGATCTCATCCCCCCTACAAAGCAGCACACACCACAGCACATATCACTACTGGTAGTCAAGCACCAGAGAAGCCTGCTCAGAAAGCTCAGGGAAGGTAAAATCAGCAACCAAGCAGATTGGATGCAGGCTTATGCCCTCACAAGGATCCCACCAAAAAGGGCCCCATTCAAGGAACCAACAATGCAGAAACAGCTGCTGGCAAGGGTAAGGGCTCTGGAAAGAGCAAATAAATATGTTGTCCATTGAAGGAAATAATAGCATAGACTTTATGTTAGCTTTATTGGCACACTATATACTCTACACATGCAATTCATGTCTTGATATGAAAATGGTGTCCTGTACTTACCCCAAATATTGGACACTGTTTGATGAGATCTTGGAAGGCTCATTCCCCATAGCAATTGAGTGTGTGATTCAACATGTGCCCACCAAGTTTATAGAGGCAGTTGAGTTTCAATCTAAGGTGCACACTGCTCTAGGGGTATTCCTACCACATAAACTCAAACATGACCTGAGTATTGGAATGGAACATATGTTTCACCAACCACAAAATGTACAACTCATCAATGATGCCTGGTGAGACTTTGTAAGAAGATTTCACTAGAAGGTCAAGTTTTCTTTAGAGAGAGATTCTACCCTATGACTCAGACTATGACATGCAACCTCCATCTAAAAAGGACCCACCCATTTTATCACTATACTGCAAACTCACTCTCAAACAAGGATGTGCATACATCCACAATGCCACTGCCAATGTTCCATCTGATGGGCTTGTGGACAACACTTTTAAACTGCTCAGTCCCAAGCTAAACAAGTTGCACAAAATTTTGTTAGATCACAACTATGTGGTTATGGCAACTGATAAAAATCTTGGGCTGGCAGTGTCAGAGCAGACCTGGATACTAGAAAATACCATGGCATGTCTAATCAATAAGTGTGAGTATAAGTGCCTCAATGACATGGAATTTATTAGGATCCTGGATAAGAAGTGTAATGAAATGCTTCTTCTCTCTTAGCAAGCTAACATATACTGTTGGAAATATGGTTCATTAGATGAATATTTACAAAGCTTAGTTACCACCCCAGGTGGAAAGCATCATATACTGTGCTTTTATGGAATCTCAAAGATCCATAAGCCACCAGTTAAATTCTGACTGATATTGCCATGTCATAGTGTAATCCAAAATCCAGCTGCTAAATTCTGTAGTAAAATTCTCAAATCTCTTGTTGCAGAGGTGCTCACTGTCATACATGGCAGCAAAGACTTAGTAATAAAATTGAGTCAACTCTGACTAGCCCCCAGTGCTAGGTACTACATTGTCACCAGTAATGTAGTCACTTATTACCCCAATATACCTTTGGCAAAATATCTTGAACACATCTCCTCCATGATGGAGGAATGGGTATTCCATGTTGAGGGGGATGAAAATAAGAACTGGATGGGCAGCAGTATTGAAGGCTTTCTAACCTTTTTCAATCACACTTTTCAAGTAGGTAACATGGACTCAGAGTTGCTTACACAGTTTGATGGGCAAGTATACATGTTATGATTATAATATTTTCAAACTTTTTAACTTAGCACTACAAAGTGTGTACCTTACATCTTTCAGACTTTGAAGTCACATGATGTACACATGACCATGGGAAACTACATGTGACCTATGGTCTAGACAAACACATTGCATACATGCCTTATTAATTTCCACTCTTCTTTTCCCATCATCAACTTCAACTTCTTATTTCCATACTCACTTCTTTTATCTATCTATACTTAGTAATCATTCCCATGAACCCTATGGTCCGTGCACCATCCTGTAACTTATAAAAGCTAGCTGTAGTCAACTGGACTCCCCAGTCTAATCCATTTGTACCTTGCAACCTACATCCTTGCAAGTGTATTAAGGAAGACTGCCTCACCTCTACTCTTCATCTCCTCTTCTCTTACTTCTTGGGTTTAGTGTAGCCTCAGCAGAGTCCTGCCAGTGTTCGCTCGAGTACTCTCACAACAATACCAGCAACTCAACAACCTGGCAATGGGCATTGCAGACTCTCCAGACCTCACCAACTTATATGGGTGGTTCTGTGAAAA
Organism: Boletus rufocinnamomeus; assembly: GCA_038092675.1. Classification (NCBI taxonomy): domain Eukaryota; kingdom Fungi; phylum Basidiomycota; class Agaricomycetes; order Boletales; family Boletaceae; genus Boletus; species Boletus rufocinnamomeus. The sequence goes on from JBBPQV010000082.1 coordinate 15,018, forward strand.
ATGTGACAGTGTACTTGATGAACCCCACATTGCCTTCTATAGAAGGTACATTGATGACTGCCTTGGACTTGTCTATGTGTGTGACCCTCAGAAAGTACTGGTGTTATGCTTGACTCAGGTAGAGGTGAGCATGGGCTTTGCTGTCTAAGCTGGAATGTAGGTAGGACTATGAAAGATGAGTTGTGATCAGTAGTGGTGAACTATGAAGTGGACAGGGTGATCAGTACAGTGATCAGGAGTGAGGTGGAGGAGTGACTCAAGGGAGATTCCTTCAAAGAGGATCAAAGGTCCCTGGAAGCCTAGAACACACTCAGTAGTAGAGCAAAGACTAGCAAGAGGTAATTCAAGTACTACACATGTAGTACCAGGGTTCTGAGGTAGGTGGGCAAAGTAGATCAAGATTGGGAAGTTCATGAAGGTACAGGTGTGATGTTTATATACTTAGGTAGCCTCAGTAATGGGTGAGCAAATAGAAAGGAATAGAAAGGAGGGGGGCATTCTGGAGAATACATCTGGTAGAACCCAATGGAAGATGATGGAAGGGATTCATAGAAAAAGCCAGAAGACAGTAGAAATCAGGTAACCTGGGATGGACAATGATACCAGGCAGGGCTAGAACAGCCCAGTCATTGGTGAGTCAGGAGACTAGAGATAGACATGTGATCAAGAGGAATAGGGGTATGATATAAGGAAAAAGAGTGAATCATAACAGCTGGATATTATGAAGGCCAGAATAAAAATCAATGACTGTGAAATTACATGAAAAGTTGATGTTGCCCAACCATTCCTCAATATGCTCCTTTATATCAATCATAGAGGTCACTTGCAATATAAGCCATATTGAAAACAGAAATCCCTTTTACAAAGGATTTCCTATGTCTCTACTCACCTGATGGATGTCAAATGAGGTACATTCTATGGTGAAATAGTCACCTCACCATCCTGAGTAGCAACTTTGAGAACTATTCAAATGCCCTAGATTGGTTGGTTATCATCTATGTTGGCCATGGTTACAATGAGGCAGTTGTGTTGTCCTGGAAAAGGAATAAACTCAAGGAATGATGGGATAACCACCTATTACAAAGGAATCAGGAGATTGGCACAGTCCTTATCCTCAAATCCAAGTTCAACATAGCATGGGAATACTTTAACACCACTGAGCTTGGTAACATGATCCTAGGATATATGTGATCTTGGCTATATTATACCAAGCATAGAGAATTCTCCCCTAAATTCTCCCCTGAACCAGCAGATTATGATCATGAGGTTGATCTGATGCCCCTGTCTATTGACACTGTGTACACTGATGGCACCAAATATTGCTGCCCTGATATCAGGTGTATGGGTATCCTAGAAACATGAACACTGGTGTTGTAAAAACAAATGACCTAGCTTGCCAATATAACCAGTCTTTGAAAAAAGATCATATTGGAACAACACATGGATAAAAAGTTAGGTGTGTAGGATACCATTCATTCCATGGACCAAGGTCCCCCTGATTCCCCTGAACCTGTTTTGCCAGCAAGATTCCATCATCTATCATCTGGAAAAGTGGTGGACACAGAAGATGACAAGTACTCTGCACAATGGAGGTCTGTGTCCCCTAAGTGGATAGATACAAATGAAAATATGGTGGAGATGCTCTTATGAGTATCAAAACCATAGAAGCACTTCTCAGATGGAACAGAATAGAAGCTGCAGTGATCCCTCTATCTGCAGTATTTGGTGAGAGTAGTTGCTTGCAGGCGACTGAACTATACTGGTGCAATACTGGACAGTACCCAATCTCCCTTCAGGGACTAGAGCTAAGTTCTCCACCCAGAATGGAATGCATAAAGCATTACAACACCACACTGGTGACAGTCCCTAAGTACCACTTGTTTTCTAGTTGGCCAGTGGTCCAACCATCATGTAATTTTGGTTAGAAGTACTGAACACAGCAGTTAAATGAGCTGTGCTAGTGAGATCAGGAAGTTTTCCAAAAGACTCTGTGTCAAGATCAGAAGTAAAGCTTACCTAACCTAACCTAATGTGAGTGGGTGATGCTATAGCTAGTATCATTTCATGTATTCAGAGTTTACAGCCTAATCCTAACCAGCTAACCTAACCACTAACTGCTAACTGGCTAACCTTTAACTGGTGAGTCACATGATATACAATTATTAATTGCCCCCTGGCAGGTGCCAAATGAGTCATCAGATCAAATATGATGATCTAGACTTGGCAATATCAAGTACCCAACATTCTGGTGGGAATTCTCCCACATCTGTGTGATTGAACAGTCCTGATATATATGACCCCAATGTTTCCCTAACATTGACACATTGTGTGTTTCTCCTGGCCATTCTCATGTTTTACTGATGGTATGCCAAGGATTCTCCCACTTAAATAAAAGGTGGGCAGAAAGGCATAAATCTTTTCATTTCTCAGCCAGAGGTCTGATGAGTAGTATTGCCATAGTTACAGTTTGTCAGCAGTCTGAAACCAAAACCAGTAATGGTTTGCTGCATCATGGACTGGACCAAACTGATGGAAAAACCTAGTTGCTCTAAACTGTCAGAAACCACAGTTACAGTTTTCAAACCAGTTTTCCATTGGAATTGTGTAATGTGAATGTGACCTGTGATAGTTTTCAATGTGTGTGGATGGACCTTCTCCCCAAGTATGACAGCAGTGGTCACTGACTGGATGGTATGTCTTTGACTCTCTCTGCTCACTCTATCTGTATCTAGCCTTCACTACCCATTCAAGATCTTACCAATTTACAGCATTCTTGCATCAAAGCTATGGATTCATGCAACTTCAAGTTTATCCATTGTGACATCAAGCTGAACAATATTCTCATTGGGGACACTGTACAAAACAATGTGCTCTACATGATAGACTTTAATGCCACTTATCAGTATTGGGATTTCCACATGCACATTCACATCCCATCTTATAATGGCCTACCCTTCATTGGGACACCTGTGTTCACATTCATCAACAATCACCTAGAGAATAAGCCCAGCCATAGAGACAATCTCAAGTCTCTGGCTTACCTTCTCTTCTGTGGGACAGGTATGTTCACATGTACCAGACTCACAGTCACCTTGGGCCATACTGAACAGTCACTTGCACAGATCATTTGTGCTTCAACAGAACCCTGCTTTTCATTGATTGAAATTTTGATCTTCCTTATCATTGGATGTGACATATTACAAATCATCAGATACCTGGCATGTACATATGTATATAATAGGATGGCTGCCACTGCCTGGTTGTTTGAACACTACCACCCACCAGTTACAGCTCATAGTACAAATTCACTGTTTGGTCACAGCTAATCTACCACTGGGGTTCTTTTCAAGATCAACATGTGCAGTTGGGGAAAAATAGGTGCCACCCTCCCCCTCCCCTCCTTCCCAATTTGCACCCTACTGAGCCATATTCATTCAGAGGCTAAGTAAAGGCCTGCTTATTATTCTCAAATTTATCCTTCTGCTTGGATCAAGACCAGGGGCAACCAACCCAAGCTTCAAAGTGAGCTGAGTGCAGTTAGAATCCTGTGTGTTGAAGGGAAACTTGAACCACCCAAAGGCAAGCATAATGCTAAAATAGATATTAGTCACAATTTGGCTACAAACTCTGATCTCACTCCCTATCTTAAGCACAGGTCCTCTAGTGCCTCACTGATTTAGCCCTCAACACAATTCAAGTCAGTCATGCTAATATGGCAGTTGTTACATATGTGGACTCCCAACCTCATCATTGCAGGTTGTCTATCAATTCACACCCAATGATTTCATAGATCTTGTGGCAGTGTTCACACAAGAACATCATGCAAAGTGAGTCAAATTCAGGATTGGATGTGTTCATGATTTGACCCACCATGCAGGTTCATTTACATTGAGGACAAAGGAAAATTCATTGTCATGAAGCCATCATCTGCACATGAATCATTCCTGTCAAGTCTCAATTGCATCATCTCTTCCTTCACTGACAGCATTGGCCAGGACAAGATCTTTTACAATCTCACCAATCACATGAATCAACCACTCTTCTGTATCAAGCCCAGTGGATCCTTGGGAATGGCAATACCCAATTTCCAACTCATCATTGAGAACAACTCTGGTCTCACCCCAGAAGATGTTCCTAAGTGGATTGGGCAAGTCACCTTCACCGTTTCACCTGACAACACCCATGCTCAACTGAAACAAATTATTGAGTCACAACCAACATTCAATCTGGCATTCATAATCATGATCCAGGAGTCACCCAAGTGGGTGTCTCCACACACAAACATTGCAAAGACATTGCACATCAGAGCTCTTCTCTCATTCAGGGATTTTATCCAGTCCATTGACAAATCAAGCTTAGGGCCTGTGGTCATTGATGGGTTTGCATGGACATCCATAACACAGGTAACCATGCCAGTGGAGGTGTATCTTCATTGCCCTGGCAGTCCTCTTACTACTAACATTGACCCTCAAGGTGACTTCTTGGCATTTGGGGTATGTAACCACCCTACATCATTCATTGTGTGCTGATTGCTTCTCAGATGCTTTATCCCACCAAAAACCTCTTGAAGGTTGACTTGCTGCTGTGCAATGCTTCCAAATGTCTCAGGACATTGCTGATCACCAAGATGGAGGCAAGCCAGGCAGATGATCAACTCATTCAGCTGGGTCATCAATCCACAGCAATGTTGTAGATTTCCAGGGATTTCCTCTTTATATCCTTCCAATCTGCCATGTTTAAGACTGCCTACCAACATTACAGAGAGTGGCACACTACTGGTAAGTGCAAACTCACCTCATCTAAAATGCCTTCCCACAAGGAGCAGAACATGGGTGGGAATTCTGGAGGAACAGAGGGGGATCAGTTGTCAGTTGTCTGCAGGCAAGCATAGTGAGAAGATTCAGAGGAAAGCAGGCAATCAGGCATCCATGGACCATAGTTAATTTCATTGTACATATTGAATACCATTTTTCCTCATGTCATTCTGAACCTATGGCAGAATACTTGCATCCTACTGCAATTGATGATGAAGTCAACACCACCACTTACCAACAGCCCTCTTGCCCAGGCCATCCAATTGAATATCAGTCCTTTGCTATTGTATGGTCAGTGCTATCCACTGTGATTGGATGGCAGTACATACTCTTTGTTTGTCGCTATGTGACTTGGACTGCAAAGAGAGAAGCTGAGCAAGTGTGGATGAAGGCCCAAAGTGCCTCCCAGCCACAATCTGTGAGAAACCTATGGGGTCCAAGTGTCAGCTGTGTGGGCAGGCTAGGAAAGACCTCATGCACAGTTGGTCATGGGCAGATGGTTTAGGAGAACATGACAGCAAGGGTCATGCAAGGCAATTCTAAGGGGTCACTAGAGGGTCCAAAAGAATTGAAGGGTGTGGCAGGTGGGCAAAAAGAAAGGAAAAGGTCAGTATGCAGCTGATAGGCTGACCAGTGAGAGAACAGAAGAGAAAGAGCTACTGAGACACAGCCACTTGAACAAAGACCAAATTCTATTCCTACTTGTGTACTCATACTACTAGAATGTCAATCTTTGCTTGTTGCTATGTGACTTGGACTGCAGAGAGAGAAGCTGAGTGAGTGTGGATGAAGGTGCAAAGCGCCTCCCAGCTGTGATCTGTGAGAAACCTGTGGGGCCTGAGTGTCAGCTGTGTTCCCCAAATGCTAGAATGGACCTGATGTGATAAGGTGATGCTTGGATCCCAGGTGCTAGGAGGGTGGTACTCACAAAGCAACACCTAGCGTACTGGTGGCAGGTGAGTCTGGTAAACTCCAGGGCCATCTCAGGCAGCATGGATTGCATGTATGGGGCTAGTGTCTGGTTGTGTTTCCTGAGATAAAGCTGGAAAGTGTTGCTGGTCCAATGGCCTTTTACTTTCATGATATTGAAAGGAATTTCTCAAAGTAGATATTTGAGTGTAGCTCCAATGCAGATCCCATGTCCATGCACATGGTTGAGTCCCACTGCTTGGGAAATTTATTGAGGTGCATGATGAATGTTTGTTGTATCATTGGTTGGTAACCCTTCATTGTCCAGTGAGCAAAAAGGGAACCATTGACAGGGGGTTGTTGATCTCAATATGTTTGTTGAAAGCATCTAAAGGGTCTGTGGGTCTGTTTTACCTCACCCAGTGCACTTCCTCACCTGTGGGACTGGATTTTGTGCATGGAAGAGCAAAAACTTTGGTGTGTAGACCATTGCAATCAGTATCATCATATACACCTCCCTGGATTATGTGCTCTGCCAGATTGAAGGCATTGAGACTCTGAAGCATGAATTCACCTACTTGAGCTGCAGTGTAAAATGTGGTGATGAGACAAGTGAAAAATTGCTGTGTCAAAATGGTTGGTCTGATTGTGCTTGTTTTTAACAAGTGACATCATTTGGATAGTCACCAGTTTGCGCTTGTCTTCCTTGACTGTGGGTGTGGTGAGCTTGGCCACATCCTTCAACATGGTGGCTATTTGATCTTTGTACAGGACCTATGGCAGTCCATAAAGGGTGTGCCAAGCTTGGACACTGTAGATGTAATTGTGAATGGCTTTACCTGAGAGTGAGCTTGCAAGCACTGAGACAAAAGAGGATATCAAAGCTGCCTTGACTAGGGCATGATCTTTTTCTGGGACCTCTTTGCTATCACAGAAAATGTGGAATACAAGGAGTTCTGCATTGTATGTGGCACAAGTGCTCTCTGCCCAACCTTGCAAGATGATAGCTTTGACTCTCTTCTGGAGTTCAAAGGTTGCTGGAGGGCCAAGGAAAAAAAGTGAGTTGGGATGCAGGAGCCACTTTTCCAGCCAATTCTTGGCTGCACAGTGGGGGCATAGTTTGTAAGGGGTAGGTGTGAGGTTCATTGGATAGGGGAGAACAGTTTTTGCAAGGCGTGTATTGCCCACTTTTGTGCTGTTATGGGAAAGGTGGTTGGGCAGTCATGTAGTTCAGAATCCTGTGGTGGGTAGTGTATTTAAATGTGTGAAGTCAATGTTAGATGCAGAGAGTATTGCACTGGGGGTTGTCAAAGTTGAGGATGTGGCTGCTGATCTCCTCAGGGATGGTAATCTGTGGGAATAAGAGTGCAGTGGGGGGATATTCACCATGGGACAGTTCATCAGCTGGGTTGTCTGTGCTTGGGACATATTTTGTAAATACCTGATGTGGAGGGGATGTTAGGAGATTGTGAATCCTTTGGAATGTGGCATTGGTGGGAGTATTTCAGCTCCAATCTTTTTTCCAGCTGTCAACGACTCCTTGGTTGTTGCAATGAACTGTGAGTGGCATGCTAGATTGATCTATTGTAAGCAGGGTGTGAATGAGTAGCTTGGATGTAACACTCTCTGCCCACCCAATGTCTCACCCATTTGACTTCCAGTGTTTGTGGAGTCTCCATGCTTGCCACTGGTTGCCAATGATGATTGCCAAGCTGTGACTGGTGCTGGCATCTGAGAAAGCTTAGTGATCAGTTGCATGCAAATGGAGTGGGATTGGGATTGGAGGCTTGGAGTTCAGTGCATGCAGCCACCAGTGTAGCTCATTAATCACACTGTGTGGTTGCCTACATGGCATAAAGGGTTTGCTGCAGAAAATTCCCAGCATCAACTATAGTGAGGTGAGGTATGCACTGCCTTCAGAAATGACTAATGATGTGTGAGATAAACATCTGTGCAGCTTTTGCACCTGCTCGAGATTGCATACTATGTATCAAGTGCAACCAATCATGTATTGTGTTTATGTGCTTTGTTCACTTTGCTGTCATTAAACAGACCATGTTGTTCTCAAGGTCCCACATGAAACTGATAAATGTTGGTGTTAGAAAGAAAGGAGTGTCTTTGGAGAGTTCCCAGGGAATTCCTAGACAGTCAGAAACCTGATTGATGTAGCTAAAATCATACATGTGTGATGTGACCATGTCACTTGGATGCTCTGATGTCAGGTCTCGGATGATATGAGTGCAGTCTTCAGCAAACTCTCCATGAGCACCATTAGGCAAAGTCTCTCCTTTGAACCACCAACAACCATTGTCTTTGTGTCTCCCACCTTGTTTGGTGATGATGTGAGCTTTAGCTTTGCAAGTATTATTGTAATTAGTGATGGCATTGCATGGTAAATGAAAGAAAAGATGGTTGTCCACCCAGGCAATTATGGGCCCTATGCCCACAGCTTGAAAAATATCTAGGTTGGCATCCCATACCATACTGTAAGTTCTAGCTAAAGGCCCATAGCCGAAACATAATAATGTATCTACTGCAAAAAGTGCAGGCTTGTCTGTGATGCAGACAATGAGGGCTGGCCATTGGGAGGGGTGCAATGGAATTGTGTAGTAAGCCTCAGCTACATCTCTAATTGCTCCTTGGCTTTCTCACAGGAGAGTGTGAATTAATGTGCATGTGGTGTGAAAGGTGCCCCACTCACAGGAAAAGAGGGACAAGTCAACCTGTGAATTAATTGATAGTATCTCATCCAGCTGAGGTGAATTAGGATATGACAGGTTTTGGATAAGATGGAATTTCCCCGGTTTCCAGGCTTGGATATTATGTTTAATTGAGAACATTGGAAGGGTCCAATGAGGGTCTTGAGTGCATCTTGGTTGAAAGGTCCTATGTATCATTGTTTCATGAACTCTTTGTGCAATATTTCATCAAAAACATTGTGATGTGCAATGATGGAGGGATTATTGGGTGGGGTAAATGAATGGGTTATGGTGGGGGCCTGTACATGAAAGCTATGCATTAGCTGCTCAAGCAGGGTGAGGTGTTTATGAGATAGTTCAAAATTTATTAATATGTCTTCCAAACTGTTTGCGTTGTAGGGCATTAATGCCCTACTTTGCAGACATGCTGCCAGTGCACTGATAGAGGGGGCATTCCTGAGCTCTGTGGTTGGTGTCTCCATAGCCAGAGCATTCATGGTTGTATCCTTGGCCTGAGCAGCTGCAGGGCTGTTGGAAGTCCCAACAGAGAACTCACCTGCTCTTATTGAGCAGACGTTCTTGCTGGTCACATGCACAATGGGTGGGTGCTGATTTGTCCCACAGGGACAACATGTTGCAGGGGGGACAATCAGGGCAGACTTCATGTATTCCAAGGCATTTTGGGCAGGTTGATGTGGCTTTATTGTTGTAAAAAGGACATTGCTGCTTGTTGTTGTAACTCTGGCTGTGTTGTGGTGACCTCTCCCTGGACTGTGACCTACAGTGCACTGGACATGGGCCTCTTGCAGAGCCTGCAAAGTGGGGTAAGGCAGACCATGAAGGACACCTGCTATGAGTATCTTGTATGAATTGTCACCCACATTCCATTGGCTGGAACTAGCTGGCATGTGCCTGGTCCATCTGGACAAGCAGAATGGTCCACACCATTGTGTGTGAGGCAAGAAGGGGAAGCAGCAGCAGCAGTGATAGCAGCAGTGGTGGTAGCAGTGGTGTGCCAGGGTGGTGTTGGCAGCAGTAGCAGCAGCAGTATTGGCAGGTGATGATTTGTGAATATAGCAAGTTATAGGTATGTGAGAAAGGAAGGTTAGTATAGTATGGACTTTGTGCATGTTGAGACACATCCACTCAAGGTTGGCCTGGACTTCTCTGGAATCTAACTCACGTGCTATTTTGGCAAGGAGATCCTCATTGGTGGTGGTGATGTTGTAAGCTTTGCAGAGTGCAAGCTTATCATGCCAGTCTGTGCATGCTCTTGATGCATAGTGTAGCAGTACTCTCTCTCCTCACTCCCCTCCTCTCACATGGGGTGATTGTTCAGGTTGTGGAAGAACCAGTTGAATGAGTTAATGACATCATTGTCCCATTTCACATTGTCTATGGCAGTAAGGATGAGATTCTTGGCATACATGAATTCACTATATGCAAGCTGATGGTTGAGCTTTGTGTTCTTGGAAGCTGCAAGTGAACCAGCTGATTGTACCATGACTTGACCTTTTTTTACTTTGGTTATTGCAAGAGCATCATTCTCGTCCAATTGCCTGACCATGTAGATAGCCTTGTGCAATCCTTCCCTGAAGAAATACCAAAGTAGTATGTGTTTGCAAGCTTCAATGCACTTGATGGCATAATTGGCTGGTCTGGCAGTGAGAGTGGTGGCAATGCATGCATCTAGGTCAAATGTGATGGACTGCATGCCTTCTGGTTGTGCTACATCCACTGTCTGTCCTATCTGACCTCCATCTCCTCTGGGGGTGTCCTCTTTGTCAGGTTGTGGTGCATCTCAGCCAGGTTGTTGCCATGGGGCATCTTCACCTCTCTGAGGGTTTTCATCATCATGCCAGTCTGGGTGCACTCCCCCAAGTCCCATCTGTTCCCATTGCTGTTGTAAGAAGGCAATGGCTTCATCATGGTTGACCTGATCTACAATCATGAGTTCCACTGGTGCTGTAAAATCCAGTAGAATAAAATCCAGAGGTAAAATGGAGTCTTGCTCCATGGTTGATATGGGTGTGGCAGCTAGCCTGCTGAGCTCAGACTAAATGAAAGTAGGAAGACTTGGAAGGTGGGATGCTGTGAGTGGTTGCCATGTGAAAAGAAAGGAAAAGGTCAGTGCATGGCTGATAGGCTAACTGGTGAGAGAATGAAAAAGAGAGAGCTATTGAGAGTCTGAGATATAGCCACTTGAACAAAGACCAAATTCTATTCCTACTTGCATACTCATACTACTAGAATGACTACACATGATGTTCATTACATAATTTAAATAACTTGCATTTGTTGCCTCTCATGCCCTTGGCTGGCATGCACCTTGCACTGGATTTTATTGTGTGCTTATTGCAAGTACCTAATTCAAACCCACACAACTCACTGTGGAGTGTCTGGCTGTTGCAAGATGATCTTGAGTGAACACCAGCAGGACTCTACAAGGCTACACCAAACCAAAGATGACCACATCAAATAGATGAAAGCAAGAGGGATAAGAGATGAAGCTGGATGATCATAGATAAAGCAAAGAGTAGTTAATAGGTGAGTAGGGAAGTCAGATGTCTTCAGTAGTCTTGCAAGGATGTGGGTCACAAGTACCCCAGGAGGAAGGGGTCAATGTCAGAGGTGAAAGGACTTGATGACCAGATTGAAGTTGATGTCTTGAACTTACCTACCTTCTACTATAATCATAGGAACCAAAGGAAAGGAATAGTATAACAGCATTCCTTAATCATTTCACAGGGACATAGGCTACAAGAGACAAATGGATTAGACTGAGGGTACCTTAGTCAACTGTGACTACTTATAAGCTACAGGAAGGTGCATGGACCATAAGGGTCCATGGAAACTACTTCTATATAAGGAGAGATGAAAGAAGGGAATGTGAGAGTGAAGGGATGATGGTGAGAAGTCCAAGGAGGTTTCTGAGAATAGTTACTAAGTATAGTTAAATAAAAGAAGTGTTTGTGACAGAAAGGAATATAACTTTATATGGATATATGAAAGAAGAGAAGTGCATTGTGGAATAGAGGCAGAAGTGAGAAGATGCATATATAGATAAATGAAGAAATTGTAATTAAGATGAGATCTTGATGAGATCTACTATAAAGGTGAAGTAAAGTGTACAGAGAAGTGTATGATAAAGTGTCTAAAGTGTCTGTAGTAAAAAGTTTGAAAAAGTCTGTGTAAAAGATTGTGTTGTAACACTGACATAAGACAAACATGTGCTTGTTACTGAACCAGGATCACCCATATATAAAGGCAACAGGGAAAAGATGAACAGCTGGCATTTCCTCTTTCTAATCCTCCTCTTCTTCACCTCATGGTACAAAAAGCAAAGACTTAGGTTAACTCAGATCCCTTGGAGGCCATGCTTGCATTCCCAGCCCCAAAACAAGGAGTTCAAGTCAAACAGGTCACTAAGAGAGTGTTAGCAACTCAAGTGGTTGCTTGTTCTGCACCTCAATCCTGTTCAGCACACATTCCAACTCTGCATGAGGATAAGAATGGGGAAGAGTTTGATATTGATGGAGAACTTGCCAAGCAGGGCACTGAATCTGAGACTGATAGTGTCAGTGACAACATTCCTAGAGCTCAATCTGATTATCCATCCAACAATTCACAGCCTGCATGAGCCAAAGTCTATAATCCAATTGTTGATTCATCTCAAACCCAATCCATGGAGACTGCCAGTACTGTCAACATCCAATATTTCTTTGAAGGTACCTCAGAAAACTCTATTTGTAAACCCTGCAGGTCCATCCCTTCATTCTTGGCTTGCTCTCAAAAACTCACCTGACATTTCTAGGGACATCCACAATGCTGACCCAGTTGCTTGGGAGCAAAAGTATTCCATGTGGCATAAATATATCTATGCACCCATATTTGGGACATCTACCCTCTGAACACATGTTGATTGATGCCATCTTCATGAGTACTTGGAACTTGTGGAATTGTGGAATTGGCCAGTATGGCTTGACAGTGTCAAGAAAGCCATGTCTGTTGGCTACTCAATTGCTGAAATGCACCAAGTGGTGGCTAAAGGTGGGATGCTTGAGGGTCTCTACACATGAGCACCTGCACCCAGTCAGGAAGAGACTGGCAAATCCAATGGTTAACATGCTTTACCCATCTACTCCAAGGAGGAGTACCTCAAGCATCTCATTGCATTCATCATGGCTAATGATCAAGTATGTTCTGAGTTTTTTACCACTTAACTCTTGCTCATTCACACAGTCAATCAATGTTACAGAACATAGAGAATTCCAGGATCTCCTGTTGATCCTTTGGGATGACCTTAGCAAGTCAGATATTCCCCATCACATGACTGTTAGCAGCAAGATTATGAAAATGTTCAAGGAGTATCTTGTCTCTCTTATAAAAGAGTTTAATGTATGTATTCTATTACCTTTATGTGCTATTCAGTAACTTACTCTGCTTAGAATGCACTAGGTTGAGTCTCATTCACAGCCAACACTTGGTTGGTGAACAACAGAGCAGGTTTCCTTGCTGTCATAGCTCACTGGATTGCTGAGGACTCCAACAATCAATTGGTACTGAGGTCTGCACAGATTGGTTTTACAAGGATAAAGAAGAAGCATGACAGTGTCCTGTTGGCCACAATGATCATGGAACTTCTTGACCACATTGGCGTTATGTCAAAGGTTTGTGTTTGCTCTATTTGAGTCATATATTAGCTGAAACAGCATCACTAGGTTGGTCACTTCTTGATGGACAACATGTCCAACAATGAAATGTGCATGTAGCATTTGGAGAATGCATTGCACACACAAGACTTTGACTTCAACATGCATGAGCGGCAAATCAAATGTTTTCCACATATCATTCATCTCTATGCAAGGCATGTCTTGGACAGTTTTTTGACTTCTTCAGTTGAAGAGATCATGAAAGCATGGGATGACACATTCCTGAATCATGCTGATCATGAATAGTATGCTGCTGCTGTCCAGGAGAACCTGATCAAAAGTGGCCACTCTGTTGTCATTGTGATCTGTTCATCTGGACTTCATCATGACAACTTTCAAGATACCATCAAGCTCAATAACACAAAAAAGTGGTTTCAGGCTCCTGGCAGCCCTACCAAGACTGTTCCTGAGCTTGAGTTAAAGTGTGACACTAACACATAATGGAATTCTATGTATGCTATGATACACTGTCTCATTGAACTATGCTTGGTGAGTTTTGAGTCACCTTCAATAACACACTATGGACATGGTGACTGATGATTCATGCCAGGCAGTCAACTACTTCCTGGGTTTGTCCAATCACCATGAACTCAACAAGCTGAAGTTGTCAGATTTGGTATGAAGCATGCTTGGCAACTACCACAAGATCCTCAATGTAAGTGTACTATCATATGAGCATGATGTATGTAACAAATATTGCCTGACCAATGGCCCTGTAGATTCCACATGTCATCCATCATTGTGTCTCTGGTAAAAAACAGCCACACCTTGGATGGTTGGTGCTCTACTTTGAGCTCTTTATGACCAGATGGGAAGAGCTTTGAGACAGTCAATGCTGCCTTAAATCATGGTTAGACATTGGCATTGGTTGGGCTACCAGGTATTATAACTGTATGGATGATACCTCTGCCTATGTCATCACAATAAGTACATTCCATTTAGTTCATGAGTGACTATGCTGACTCTGGCATTCCACTCACAGTCATCAAGCCCTCAATTTGAATGAGTTGGATAGAAAACCACTGGAATGAGGCATACATCCTAATGGCCAAGCAGACTGTTCTTAACTTGGTCTGTGTTAGCACTTCTGTAGCCATGTACATGGTACACTAATCTAGGAGATCAGATGCACAAGTACCACAATCAACTACCCAAGGAGTCACATCCATAATTCCAGTCCTGTCCTCTTGAAGATTTCAATGCCATTGCTGCAGGGCTACATATTAAGCACATGGCTGGTTGAAAAAAGGTTTACATGGACAATGACAAGTACCGTTCATACACTCAAGATACTTTTGCAAACCAAGAAGAGGACCCACTGAGGTTTTGGGATGTACATTCACTATTTATCAACTTCTGGTATTACACAACAAATGCTAACAAGTCCATGTAGGTAAATTGAAAAATGTATCTGATTCTATTTTATATCATGATGGACTATCTCCCTATACAAGCCTCTTCTGTCTCCTGTGAGCATATATTTTCATCCAGTGTGAAGACAGACACAAAGAAGAGGAACAAGATCAGTCCTAAACTTATGGAAGCCCTTCAAATGCTCAAGTATCATTTCAAGCACAGCTGGCTTGATTTTTCACCATGTGAAGCAGTCAGCCAGTGGGAAGTCATGGACAATTCCAAAGATTCCATAGCCCCTGATTGCACAGGATTGCAGGGTGAAGATATGAGAGAGGCAGTAGATGAATTTATTCAAGAGTTGAACATAAAACAAGGCTGCCCCTACAGAGATTATGTAGAACATATCACCTTCACATTATGATGCTTGATACACTCCATGTATTCTTTCCCTACCAGTCCTAATCCATCTATTTTTTCACATGACATCTGTATTGAACATGTGCAGGCTGTTTTTCCTCAAGTGGTCTCTGACACTCTCAGCATGTGCCCATTGTTTCATACCCTCTCTTCCATTGTATCTCTCGTCTTATTGTTGTACACTATCAATTCCATGATCATGATTTGTGGTGACTATCATTTGAAGCTGGGGACCAAACTCAGTGCTGGGGCATCTGATAAGAATTCCTCCATTCAAACTGATGGACTAATAGCCAGGTGCAATATGGAGTCTGCTAGGGATGCTTTTTTGAGCCTCCAACCTTGCCAGTGCCATCACCAACTTGTCATCAAGGTTGGCCACATAGGACTGAATCATCATTTGCTTGAGCATAAACATCAAGTGCTGTCACTCTTGCATGGCATTTATGGTATTCCTCAATCACTCTGGTTTGAACTGAAATCAGGATACAATGTCCTCATGCTCCCTTCCCTTGGACCTTCACTTGAGGACATTTTCAATGTGTGCAGGTGGACCTTCTGTTATGATATACTATATTTTCAAACTTTTTAACTTAGCGCATTCTGCACTTACTATACATCTTTCAGACTTCGAAGTCACATGATGTGCACATGACTGTGGGAAACTACACGTGATCCATGGTCTAGACAAACACGTTGCACACACACATTATTAATTTCCACTTCTTTCTTCCCATCATCAACTTCTTCCTCTCACAATGTCTTCTCTCATTTATCTATAATCAGTAGTCTTTCCCATGGACCCTATGGTCCATGCATGCTCCTATAACTTATATAAACTAGCTGTAGTCAACTGGACTCCCCAGTCTAATCCATTTGTCTCTTGCAACCTACGTCCTTGCAAGGTGATTAAGGAAGACTATTGCTTTATCCTCTACTCTTTTCTCTCCTCCTTTTGAAACCGCTGTGTTAGCTCTTGGTGTAGAGCCTCATCAAGTCCAGCCAGTGTTTGCTCGAGTCATCTCGCAACACCTTCTCCCCAAGTACAACAGCAGTGATCACTGACCAGATGGTACATCTCTGCACACTATTAGTATCTAGTATTTACTACCTGTCACAACCTTATCCACTTACAGCTTGCTCACCTCAAAGCTATCCATTTATGCAGCTTTATCCATTGTGACATCAAGCCAAACAATATTCTCATTGGGAACACTGCACAAAATGATATGCTCTACCTGATAGACTTCAACACCACATATCAATATCAGGATTCCCACACACACATTCACATCCCATTTCACAATGGCCTGCCCTTTATTGGGACACCTGTGTTTGCATCCATCAACAGTCATCTAGGGAGCAAACTCAGCCATAGAGATGATCTTGAATCTCTTACTTACCTTCTGATCTACTTTTTGTGTGGATTGTTACCTTGGTTCAACACCACCTGGCAACAGAGTGCCACTTTCAAGATGAAACAAAGCATCTCATCTAAAGAGCTTTGCAAGGCCTGCCCTTCTGAATTTTTGCGATTTTTGGAGTACTCTCATGCACTATCATTTACAAAGAAGCCAGATTATGCATGCTTTCAGACAATATTTCAGAACCTGAGCATTGATCTGATTCTCAATTGGCAAGCATCTAGCATCTGTTTGGTTGACTTAGGGACACTTCAAGTCCCACATAAAGCTCCTGCAAAGGGTATGTACTTGGAACATCACAATGCTACTGTGAAAAAGACCCCAAAGAGGTACACACAACTTCAACTGCTGCAGTTCACACTCAAAACAAATACATCTCATTAGGCATTTCCAGCCAGATCTTCACACTCAAAAGATTGCCAATGGTCATCAAATGATAACACATGCTCAGACTGCTGCTGCTAGCATCACTAAGACTGAGCAAAAATCAGCCATGACTACATGCTGTCAACTGTGCAGCACAACGGAGACTGACATATGTGGTGGTGGGTACCACTTCAATAACCTACAACGGTGAGGAACATGTGGCTTGTCTTCATTTTCATGATAAGTTGGTTACTATTCTGATTGTCCATTGTATATATTGAGTCTGAACCAGTCCAGAACCAGTTTGGACTGGTCAGGGGTTTCATTTAGTCTTTAACCATAACTGAACTGTATAAAACCAGTGCCTAGTTTACTATATGGTTTAGTTTGCTTATATAAACCAAGCTATGCAAAAACTGAATTGGACTGGAACTAATCTGTGGTTAACTGGACTGTGGCAACACTACTGATGAGTCTCTGAACAAAATAGGTGGTATTGGCCAAGAACAGGTCAATGCCTATTACCTATCTGGCACCCATCCCCAACTACTATTCCCCTTACACAGCAAGTGAAGCAAGCTATGCTTAGTTCCCCTAATCCTAACTGGAAAGGTGGAGATGCATCCATACCACCTGCCATGGTAGTAGGAGTTTCCAAGAGAATGATCACTTTCACTCTTGCTTGACCCAAATGACACTTCTTCATCAGTTGTGGTGACAGTACTTGAATTCTCTTTGCCAAACTTGGAACAATTTATGTCCTACTTGAAATGTTCACAGTGGCTTCTGTGTAACTTGACACACTTGACACACTCATTGTACTTGATTTTTGAGAGATGTCATGTCAGTGTGAGTCAACACTAATGTTACTTATGTATGTCATCATTCACACACTCACAGGTGTGGAGTGAGTGTCATAAGTGTAAAAAAACAAGTGGGCTGGTGTTTTCCTGATTGAGGCAGTAACTTTCCCAGATGGGGACAGCCATGGAAAAGAGGAACCAGAGGGTCTGGTTCAGGGAGGTTCTCCTGCTTAAATAGAAGGTGGGTTGAAAGGCATGAATCTTTTCAAATCTCAGCCAGAGGTCTGATGAGTTCCTGGACGAAATAGGTGGTGTTGACTAGAATAGGTCAATGCCTATTACCTATTGGGCACCCATCTCTAACTCCTACCTCCCTCGCACAGCTCACTTTGCTTGCTGTGCTCAGTCCCTCTAACCTAAGTGCCTACTAGAATACAATAAATTTATCTATATGACTTAAATAACTTGGACAGTGGGCTGCATCTTGTGTCCTCAGTCAACATTTTAACAATACTGATAACCAGTAATAAGTCAGTCATAGCTTGCATTGCTGACAAACCATACCCAATATGGTAAAGCTTGACAACAGGGGTAGTTGAGGGGGGAAAACACAATGTCCAAAACAATGCCTGGAAACAGGAATGCAGCCCAAGTAAAAACAGAGCCTTGTTTTAAAGGAACATAAAAGAAACTTTGTCTCTGAAATTAGTCCACAGCATTCCATAATGCACTGAAAGAAATGATTCTTCAATAAGGGAGGAATATATTCATAGCAAGTTGGGACAAGGGCCAATCCAGAATAGAAATAGTGGGGCATGTAGGGGGGTCATATGCCCCCATTTGGAGAGCCAAATGTCAGGGGGGTATCTACCAAAATGCACTGTGACAGATTGTTTTAGGGAAATCGCAGAAAGGGTGGTAATAGTTAAGGAAGAAGAAATGCAGAAAAGGTGTCAGTGGGAGAGTTGTAGGAAGCAGGTATTGAGACAACTTTCTCACCAGTGATACAGGCCAATGTGCCACAGTAGCCTGTGATTCCATATTTGTGTCCATATAGTGACAAACTTTGATGATTTTATTGCAAACCAATATTATCATAAATGGACATACATATATGTGGAGTGTCACATAGCCCTGGGATTGTTGGCTGTCAGATAAAAAAAGAATCAGCCTGATTGGACCACAGGAAGTGTGTCCAATTCACAAGACAACACCATCAGCCCAATGGTCCATTGGATGGCAGTGCTGCCCAATAGACTTACTCAACACATTTCTTGCATATGTGTCAGACATCTCCTTGTCCTCTGACTCATCATTGAGTGAGGATTGTCTTGCTATGGGACCAACCTCAGTGAGCATACTGCATTGACAATGTCTACATTCATATATCTATCTTTTTCATGTGAGGTCAAGCTCCAGTTGGAAATAGGATCTGTGTCTTCACTCATAGAGACTGCATGTGCTGGTGTGAAATTTGTCCAGTGAGCTCAGATGACATTTAATGTTTTGTAACATGGACTTTTTTCTTTTGTCCTTTGTTTTTCTTTTGCAGTGACAGTTTGAGCCACTCTTCTTCCTACATCATTGTAACATCTGTCTCCTATCTGGCAGAAGGATATTTTTCCTCATTTGTGATGGAGGGATCTTAGAGATGTGGATTTGCTATTTTGTTGATGTCCATGGGCTGATTGTCATGGATGCCAAATAGATCATCCATTATTTTGGGTCATTTTGTATATGTCAGATTCAGCACTGTTTGTTGACAAACTGTGCTGGCAGATGAACTGGCAGTGTGTTCCAGTGGTTTGTTGGTTGTGATGGTGAGAGTTTGAATTGGACTATTGACAAGATGGAGACTGTTCCAATATTCTTTGTACTCCTCTTCTGAGGTGAGCTTGTAATCCTCTGATGATGGATAGGATGCAATCTTTGCCAGTAGCCAAGAGGGAGCTTGTGATGTCTCCAACTGTTGCTGGACTTGTTTGATAGACTGCAGTTTGATGGCCTGTGGATACAGATCAGATGTAATGTTGGATGTGTTAACAGATTGCCCTACTGGAGGAAAAACATCCAAGGCAGTTTTCATTTTGGATGTGATCTTGTCACCTTTGATGAGACCAAGGCTGGAAGTCATGACTTCTTCCATCAGTTGGTTGATCATTGTCAAGTACTGTTCAAGCATTGTCTTTGCAGCCTGAATGTTGTTGACCTTGGTTTTCTAGTGTTTCAAAGCAAAAGAGAAGACATTGTGTGACATACAGTGACTTTGTGATCATTGGACAGGGAGTTCTGTTCAGTTCAGTTGTCTGTATGTTGGGTGTCACTTACTTGAATAGGAACCATCTTTCTGGAAGTTAGAGACATGACACACTTGGCTGACAAGGTATGCAAGCTGATTTGTTGATATTTATTTGGCTATTTCTTTATTTATGAGCTGGTGGTATGAGATCAAGGTGGTGGTTGTATTTGTTTGTTTGATTTTGCTCTTCATATAGCAGCCAAATTAATTATATAAGCAAATCATTCATCAAATGGATAAATTGAATTTGACACTATGAAATGACTTTTTGTAGCATTGGAAAACTATGGAGATTGTTCGTGCTACATCATACAGAGAATATGCAAATGATTACAGACATTGTTCACTTGAACCAGCTGGTGGCCTCTGTCAAAGACACTATTTCCACCCCCTTGCCCTTTGTGACCTTGTTATACTTGACCATTCCAGATATGCATTTGAAAGCTTTGATCTGGTCCAAGATTGTAAGCAGCTGGGATACTTTGATGCAGCCATCAATGAACTGGAGTGCCTTTACCACCTGCTCCTTTGCCTTGGTTTTTTCTCTCTTGACTCTGTGAGCACAATTGATGACAGAATACAGAATATACAAAAGAGCAGGAAGGCATTGAAAAGGGATGCCAGTGTCTCTGTCATGGAAGATCTTCTGATATACTGGCCAACTAAACTCTGTGTTGCCTTTTTTTCACAAAGGATCATTAGTTAGTGCTGTTGATGTGTCAGTCTACAAGTATGTTCTCACTAGATTCCATGATTGCATCATCAAGATGTGGGCATTGTGCTTTAGGTTTGACTTCAGCAAAACTGGCCTCAGAGCTCACTTCAAACCAAGAGGCCCAGCTTTGTTTGCCTCTTTATTGGATAGAGCTAGAGATTATGTGAGTGAGTGCAATTGGTCAATGAAGTGTGCCAGAGTGCTGGCTGTACACTTACCTGGGTCTTGGTTGGACTTGATGCTCATGTCTGAATTGGCTTACTCATCTTCTATATTAAATGCATGTGTGAGATATATGTTTGGCTGTCATGTAAATCTATATGTACTTATCAGACTCTTCCTCTTGTTGAGGCTTATTTATGCACCATCAGCATTGTGAACTGAATGATATGTTGGTCTCATCCATCTTGTCATCTTCATCACTATTTTCCTTGTCAGACAGCTCTGCAGAGGCTGGAAATAGAGGGTTTTTTTTTTTTTTTGACATGTCAGCATAGTTGATCAACCAAGTGCGCTATTTTGACCCACCTGGCAAGTTGGTATTCACAGCTGTTGAACTAGATGGACCAGTAAAAGGTTGCTTGTTGATGACCTGATGGTCATCATCATTTTCATCCTCACAATTGATCCATTTCTTGGATTTGAATTGTTCTGTACAAAGATAGGTTTGATTTTCAACAAACAGTCAAGTTAGCTTTGTGCTTACTTCATTCCTGTTTCACTATCTGCTTAGCATGGTCTGCGAGGGAATTCTCAACCACCTTGACCCTGCTGAATATCTTGGTGACTGCTGACTGACATTCAACCACCTTCTTCTTCATCTGAAGCTCTTTTTCATAGATTATGCAGGCATCATCTCAGTACACTGACTTGGTGATCAGAGCTTTCACCTTTTGTGTATTCTGTGCTGCATAGAACCTGTCAATCGTCTTGGAATCCATTAGATCCAGGATTCCAAGCTTGTATAGGTTGTCAAACACACTATTGGTATTGTCTTTGTACAATTTTCTGATGTTAACATCCTCCTTGGGATAGTGCATGTGGCAAACTGCCACCTCTGAGTGTACAACAAGCTCCTGAAAACAAGATCATGTGATGACAAAATACCACTAACTCCAGAATAGTCTTTCTGGAGTTTCCCATGCCGCCAGAGTTTTCCATGCTTTCAATGCTTCCAAAGGTTCCTGTGCTTCCAACACTTCCAGAAGTTCCCATGCTTTCTGGTACTTCCAGTGTTTCCAATGCTTCCAGTGCTTTCCAACCTTCCTGAAGTAATTGCTTGGCAATATTCCCTTTACATATACATTACTATATTCTTCATTCAAATTCTTTTCCCTGACACCCATTTAGGTATGAGTGTGCCTCAACCTTATACTATTTAATCTCTTCACTTCACTCTCAAACACCTCAGTTGTTTTCATCCATCTTAGGCAGCAGCTGAGGTGAGTTGAAAGCTTCTTAATACTTACTCTTAAACTAATGTACCATAGCCTCAGTTTGCTCTGGTATTGCTAGCCAGACCTCTACTTTTCACATGTGAGCATTTGACTGGTTGTGTAGATGAACCCAATAAATGTTTACCCTGACTAGAGTCTCCATTGCTTCTGCAACATTGGGTATCAATTTCCCTTGCAGACCTAGCCCCAAGTTCTCCATGCAGACTATGTCAATGATTTTTTGAATGGAGCATTGGTTGGTCTGTCACACCTTGGTGTGGTTTTCGATGTGAGTGTTCATGCTACCCCTCATCTTGCCATCCTCCTCCAATTGCAGTGTCCCTTGTTGATAGTTGATTCTGTGCTCTACAAATATGTCTGGATGGGTGTTTATTCCATCCCACCATTCAAACTTTGGTGATTTTTCCTTGTTTGAATCTGCCAGCCATGTGCTAAATATCTCATGCAATGACTGATGTAGCTGCCAGATGCTGGAGATTGTGAGGAGCTCCTTGCAAGGCATGTAATCTTTATAGAGACTAATAAGCCTCTCCATCAATGTACTCAGCTTCTTAATGCTGTCCTTGTTCACCCAAGGATAAGACATGAACTGGAGGATCTTGACCAAGAATTCCAAGAAATTGATCTGTATGGGCTTCCAACCCTTTTGTGGTGGTTCTGCACTGAAAGGAATCTTGAATGTGATGTGAACCTGCTCTGTGGTCAACCCTTTGTTCTGCATCTTGATGTGATAGTTGGTGATGAAAGTCACAACTGCAGACATGAATGACTTTTCTTTCAATTACTCCACATTGATGTTTCCAGCTTTGACCAAAGCAATTAAAAGTAGGTTTTGAGAGATTGCAAGGGGTCTTGATGCAATTGGAACAACATTGTATAAAGCTGAAATGCAATGACTCTGTTAGTCAATCAGGCACACTTGGTTGACCAACTATGTGACTTACCTGACTGATGTCTAAGACCTGCATCCTTGTATGGAAATAGGATTCTACAGCATACAAATTATCATGCCACACAGGTGGCCATGCTGCCACCCCCATTTCTGTGAATGGCTCTATCCAGTCAATGACCTATAGACTGCTGCTTACCGATGTCTACAAAGTGGGCAAGCCATATGCCCCATGTTTCAATGATGTCAGCTGTGCTCTATATCACTTCCCAGACTGCTGTCATCATCTTGCCCATCAAGGCAGTTGCAAACATTGCTTTTCCCTTTTTATATTGCTGAAATACAATAACAGCCTCAGACTTCTCTTGCATATAAGTGAATCTATGGTTTCCATTGAATAGAATGGTGTTGGAGGATGGGGCAGTCAAGGTCCATTTGATGTGATTTGTATATATCAACATCCTGCCTGGCTGTACTGAATTGGCAGCAATGTCCTTGTGATGGATGTCAATATTGACTGCATTCACAGTGAGGTTGTGTTGCAATCCTTGGGTTTGAACACTCATAATTAACTGGTCTAAAAACTTGTCTGCAGTGTCTCACATGTTGATCTGTTGCTGTGTGATGGTTGGCCTGTGGCTGAGGTCATTGTCGTCCATCACTGTGATCAGTGTGTATACAATTGTTACCTTCTCAATTGACTCCTGTATCTGTTCAAAGTATTTCTGTGCATTGCTCTTCGCAGGCTCAACCACAGCACTCATCTAAGAGTATACTCTGGACCACAGAGGGTCTATGGTGGAAGTGCCCCTCCTGGAAGTGCCCTTTCTTTACAAAAACAGATGTTACAATCATGGCAGTGGCTTTTATCCATCATGGTCCATGTACAACTTGTCAACAAAGTGTGCATCAGAACTGCAATGATTGACCAGCAACATCAAAGCATAACAGTGAAAGCAGTTGATTTATATCACAGGAAGTTTCTCAAAAGAAATAAATATGTTGCAATTATATGGATGTTCATAATTGAATGAACTTTCATCATTGTCTCTGTAAATGTCATGAACCAAATAGACTGATACAGCACAACAGATTAGATTGTTCACCAAACCACTCTTCTTCTATTGCCTTGATCTACAATAAGCATGTCAATGCAAATTCTTTTCATGCAATGTAATACAAGGGCATGAATTGATTACATAATCATTATCTATATAAGCAAGGCAAAGTAAGTGGCTATGCTTAATTACAACTTGAACTGCAACAACATCTTCCTCTTTTGGAGAAACATCAAACAAGTACAAATCATATCTAATTAATTTGTAAGTATCTAAACTTGACTTGACTGGTCAACTGTTAATGCTAATCAAGTTGTTTCAAAAAACCACTGCAGATTAGGTAACATCTAACAAAGTTTTACAGTTGGTCAACATTTATGCATTCATTCCAATCATGTTTCTATTAACTCTCTGGTAAGCAAATACAACACTTGAGGCAGTCAATACATAATTGAAGTTATATAGAATTGTAAAGAGTTGAGATCAACTTTATATCTTCATACACCAGGCCATATGTAAATGCATGGATCAACATGCAGAGAGTTCCAGATATTGGATTGGAATCTTGTACAATATTACAATGGTTGCATTTGTGGACTGCAACTCACTGTGGTTGGATGAATGGTATGAAGAGCATGAGGATCACTTGAGGAGATGATTGATTGGTTGTTGCAATTCCTTTTCCTTTTTTTCAGCTCCCATCTGCCAGAATCTATACCCCAGCCATGCTTCTTCCCACTCATAATGTCCCACCTTTACAAACTCTTTCATTATCCACTAAAAGTGTCATTTTGAACATTTTATGAGATTCTTTATTGTTGCAGAATTGATGTTTTTGTCATGTCATATATGCTATTTACATTATTTTTGAGAATACTCATTATTATACAATGTGATTTATTGTATAGTAGTAACCTGTACCTTTTAATAATACATTGGTGCTATATATTGTTTATGTATATAATAACTACTGATGTCAATGTGCATGATATAATGTTATTTGATTGTAGCATCTATATTATCATTATACTGCTATATGTATATGAACAACCTTACAATGTTATATGTTATATAGATAATATAACCTGCAAAATGTGAACAATGAACTGCAAAATGCTACCAGGATCTTGGTTGAGTCCTGGTCAAATTGAAAAAATATACTAAAATTATTTAATATTAAAGTCACTCAAGAATACATGCAAAGAATATATTAATGAATAAATATATTATTCCAATGCAAGTGCAGTAGTGGTTCTCATGATATTGCAACATTTAAGTATAATAAACATTACTAAATTAGAATTAGTTGTCATGTCCAATTCAGTTGTTAGTCCTTGGACTTATAATTGGACTTTGAAATACTAATCACCAATGGCTTCTTTTACTAGCCATTTTATGGAAGATCAAGGCTCCTCCTTCTTTATGAATTTAGCTTTTCTAGAAGAAAATATATATTTTATTCATTTATTTGATCAATTGACAATCTTGCTTCAGTTGATTATGATAGTGATTCTTTTCATCTCTTTACAATTATTTGGAAAGAAAAAGTATAAAAGATCTTGATAATGTCAGGTTAATGGTGAAAAGTCAGCAAAAAAAGAGTCAGCACAAGATATTTCATTAAATAGATTTAACCCTGTCTTCCATATGATACAATTTCATCATCATAAACGAGCATAAATTCTCTATGGAGCTAGTATTATAAAACCATGAACCTTTCTCCTTTGTTAATATCTGTAAAGATTTTTTGCAGAAGATCATTGAGATATTGTATATTACAATAAAATAAATTTTTGGATTTCAGAAATATTATATCTGAATTCAGAAGGTTCAAAACCCCCTGGAAAATGCTAAAAGGGTTGTGCAATGGTTCCATGACACATCATGTTATGTTTTTATATCAAAGAAGAGGAGAATATTGTGCTATTTGCTCAAACTACTTTATAGATGTTTAAAGTGTTGAAAAAGAGTATGAATAGGGCCATTTTTGTTTTTAACTAGTATTTCTCAGGATGGAAAAAAAGTTGGTCTTTGCTGGGGTAAGTAGCATAGCCACAATATGATCTGCCCACAGAAAACTTTATAAATTATGAAAATTTTATCATTGGTCTGAAATAACCATACAGCTTAGTTTTTTTAATTTTTGTTACTATGACAATGGTACTAAATTATAATTTGACTGTTATCATCTAGTGGTTGATCTAATTGATTGGAAACATAGCCTTTTATGAGTAGATATATATCCTTTCATTATCTGGAGATTACTAACAACTGTGCCATGATATTGAATGATTTGTCTTAGTTTAAACATAAGTGATCTTTGTGTTTACAAGGATTCTGTGTTGTTTGTGTGCAGAAACAGTAACATTAGTATCAGATTAAATTAGATGGTTAAACTTTGTGTTACTATAGTGCTCATAGCAAAAATCTTATATACAGAATTGGTGTACAAGAAGGAATGTGACATGAAAAATACAATAATTTATAGTACAAACACAGCATTGACAAGCTATATTGGATACAAAATAGGAATTTGAACATATTATATAAATTTATGTAACATAACAAAGTTTACAATGTCCAGGCAAATATAAAAGAACTATTAGCTAGTCATTTTAAAAATGTGTTTTTATTTATTCTTGAATTAATTAATTTTTTGCTTTTAATTGTAATTCTAAAAATTTAAGGAGGATATTATTTACAAATTGACAAAGAGAAACCAAGGGATCATAATTATAATCATGATTGTAAATTATATTTTTTACAAAATAAACTATAATTTCTGACATTGTAATTATTCATATTATTTATATATATCTATTTAAATACCAACCAGATACTAAGAAATCATAGCAATCAATTAAATTAGTTTTTGGACTTAGTGATCAATAAATAACATTTAAGTTAAATTGACAATAAGGTCAGAATATATGTTGCGAGCGTACTCAAGCAAACACTGGCCAAACTCTACTGAGGCTACACCAAACCAATCGATAAAGAGAAGAGGAGATGTTTAGAGATGAGACGAAGCAGTCTTCCTTAATACACTCGCAAGGACGTAGGTCGCAAGGTACAAATGGATTAGACTGGGGAGTCCAGTCGAGTACAACTACTTTATATATGTTACAGGCTGGCGCACGGACCATAGGGTCCATGGGAAAGACTACTAAGTATAGATAAATGAAAGAAGCATTCGTGAGAATAAAGGAATGATGATGAGAAAGAAGAAGCGGAAATTAATAAGGCGTGTGTGCATCGTGTTGTTCTAGACCATAGGTCACGTGTAGTTTCCCACGATCACATGCACATCACGTGACTTCGAAGTCTGAAAGTTTTGTAAGGTAGTGCACGAATGTGCTAAGTAAAAGTTTGAAAATATTTGTATATCATAACAATATATACTCTATAGACATTTGAATATAACCAACCCATACTTTTATTGCTATACAATTGTTTTATATTGCACACAATATAATACTCATTAATCAACTTGAATGAATATTATCAATAATTTTACAATCAATTTATTTACAGTTAATACATTAACTAAAGATGAATTATTAAATTTTATGAATAAATGATACATAATAAAATCATTTGCTGTATCTCAAATTTCATCCTGCATACTCTATGAAAGCTGACTTCATCAATGAAACTACCAAGTAGCTATAATGTTATAAAATTTATCAAGAAAAAAATATCTATTTATTGCACTTCTCAAAATCATACATGATTTATTACCTTCTATTTAATATCTGGCAAAATTATGTATGCTATATTTATCTCCATGAGAATACAATCTTTAATAAATTTCAAATTTTATATATAAGTATATATAATGCAAAGAAATACAATATAAAAGCCCAGTATTTAAATACTTACTAATATTTTCATCAATAAATAAAGTATATTACATATATAAGCATGAAATTGAGTTAAGCCATACAAAATAACTAATGTACTCTCTATGCATAATATGCAATATAAATACAATACTATCATGCATTATAGTAACTCAGACTGCATTATTCATGCAAGAAAACCACCATGTTCAAATATATGTTAGCACACCGCCAAGACCACCATACTAGCCATCATAACACCTCTTTTCTCTGCTTACATTTGTTTTATCACCACTGGCAGATCCATGTATAGCCTTTGGATAGTAGATATGATCAACTATAATATAATTCCAATCTATTTCAATCTCAATGTCATCAAACAAGGACCATTTGTATGAGGGCCAATATGTTTGTGGTAGTGCATCTTCCATGCTAGGCTGCAAAGACATATAGATATTGTAACCAATTATGTTATAATGCTAATTCTACATAGATATCATTGCCAAGACCTAACTCCTCACTTGTTCAAAGGCAGATAAAGACAATGCATATGGCATGCCTTATCATGCCAAAGAAGACATGTGCAATCAGAGAGTAATGTTTTGAGGAGGTTCAGGCCCATCTTGTAGGATTATTTCACAGGTTGCTTGTTCATATGGTTATTGCAAAGGCCAAGTATGTACCATGAGAAGCTCTCTAAAATTCTTCATTAGATATCCACTGGCAGTGGACAATTTGGGTAGAATTGACTAAGATAGGGAGTGAGATGTTCAATGCAATACTGTCAACACAAAGCATAACAAGCACCATTTTGATAGTATATGCCAGAATAACATAGAGAGATTTATAGTAATTGTTTCTATTGAATCTGTGTACTTGTGATTTTGAAATAAATAAGTTGCATATAAAAACTATATTAGGAAAGTTTATTATTGAATAAAATTCATTAATATTGTCACTATAGCTTATACAAATGGAAAATTCTATAGAAAGCTTGCATATATTGAGATTTCTGTGTCTAAAATATCTGTTAATTGCATATTAAACTGAATAATTGTTATTACAAATAAAAAATAATGTAGTTACACCTTCAATATATATGAGGCACCAATAAATTGTATATCTAATAAAATTAAGTAATTTTAAAGGTAATTTATATTATGGCTGTTTGTAATTATTTAATAAATTGAAATCCTTAAAATAAAATTAGTTTTCCTTTGTGTTTTAATATTATATCAACAAATAAACTAATATGTTTAGTTCATGTTATTAGATTATTATTATCATTTTCATACAATTTCAGTAAGATATAAGATATATATATAAATATCTATAATTATTGTTACTGTATTATTTTTAATTAGACAGATATCAAAATTCAAAATTTCTATCCTTTTATATTATTCAGTTAAAATAACATGTTAGATCATTCTATATTGCAAATTAGATATAAAGATAAAACCTGACATTAAATGGATGGTTTTTGATTGAAGAATTATGTAATAGTTACATATACATATAGAAGATGGTTACAACATCAGGACTTTCTAAACTAATTTCAACTT
Source organism: Boletus rufocinnamomeus (assembly GCA_038092675.1). NCBI lineage: Eukaryota > Fungi > Basidiomycota > Agaricomycetes > Boletales > Boletaceae > Boletus > Boletus rufocinnamomeus. The sequence goes on from JBBPQV010000082.1 coordinate 44,343, forward strand.
CTTATCTCTTGCTTTCCCAATATGAAGTTAAACTAATGAAGAAATAATGGCAATAGGCATAATTAATATAGTAAAATCGAAATGCCCAAAAGTCAACTAATCAACCAAACTCAATTCTCTTACAATTGCAATTCACTAGCAGAAATTTACTAACAGTACATTTACACTTTATAGATAGAGTTTTATTTACTCTACCTCCTATATTAATAAATAAATATAAACATTAGCAAGGTATTTACAATTATAATTATCTTTCATGAACATTTTGAATTTTATACTGCTTATATTGAAAACATCTTAAGAAAATAAGTGTTATCCCATTAACAAAGAAACTATCTTATTAGAACATTTATATTTAAGTATTAATTATATATTGTGTTTATTATATTTTAATTTTTGAAGTCATAAATGTGTTCATAAATATTATAGAGTACTGTTAATGTGTAATTCAGCAATTCAATTATTATGTATTTTTAATTAGATAATTAATTATAGATAAATATAGTGTTGATAAGATGAAAGAAGTGCTTTCAGTGCTTACTAAGGGAGTAACTGGATCATAGACCCTCTATAGCCTAGAAAAGAATATTAGTGCACAGAGAAAGCTTGGATGAGACCTTCTTCAGCACTCTCGTTGTACGTGTGCTTGCATTCATTCATAGCAAGGTGGTATGTGATCACACCATGGTTAGCGATCGCCTTCTCTGTAATATCCGATAGCACAGATCACCCGAGTCAAAAATGTAGTTAATGCATAGCATACAATCACTCACCTTCATCATAGATAGCTATCAACCAGTCGCCCTTAAGCTCGACATCACTCGATATGACCTTGAGAACCCGAGTATCTCTCTCGAGACAACACTTGAATTCGTCATTTTCCAGCTCCGTTTCCACTGCAGCATTCCATTCCGCGACCTTCTTCCTGTATTGCATCTTTGTCGACAATCGAACCTTGTAATATTGCGCCAGAGCCCTGGTGCGGTGACGTCCTCCGGCAGCAGCGATTGGAGGGGCATCGGATATGTTGATCAATCCATTTGGTGAGGGGTTTGGATCGTCAACGAGTTTGAGGACGGATATCTTGTGCGGATTTTTGGAATCCAGGGCTTCATCGTCCGGCTTAAGCCAGCCTCCATCCTCCAAGTGAGATTTTGAAATTATGAGCGGGATAGCGTGCACAACGAGGTACCTGTACACACCATTCCTCAGGAAAGAATCCTGAAGTTTCTTTACCTCCACCAGATTCTTGGCACGCTGATTCCACCGCCCGAAAGTGATCTGTCACTCCAAGATATCAGTTCGAGTGTATCTGACAAGCACACCCTGAGTCATTTCTTCGTGCCACATGAATTGGGCCATGTTAGGTGCCATCTGGATAGTGCCTTCCACAATTGACGATGATGATGCAGCAGCAGCGGCCGTAGTGTTTTTTTTTGCGCGGGGAGGCATGGCGGTATGAGTTTGGAGTTGTGAGTTGCGTCAGTAACGGATAACGGGTTGTGACTAGAGGTAAAGTAGCTCTGAATAGAACAAGAAACAGAATATACATGTTTTTTACATGTTTTTAAACCTAAAATAATAATGGCACGTAAAATGCGTAACTTAAATGCTTCCACAGATATGTATTGGATAACCTGGGCCTCTTAACACACTCAGATTAGATTTCATCCCGTCCAGTTTCAACCACTGGTAGTAATGTGACAGGCACAGCCTTCACGTCAAACGTGTCGCGGACTCACATATTTGGCCCACAAGGTTTAAAACCCATTTA
>JBBPQV010000083.1:0-45863 GCA_038092675.1 Boletus rufocinnamomeus
CCCAGATGGCTACAAGGGGTGGAAATTCTACAATCCAACCATGAAGCACACCATCATCTCAGAACGCACTGATTTCGATGAGCACACTCTCCCAATAGTGCCAACCATGACATCACATGATCCACCTCCAAAGGACACACCATATGTTGCCCCTGATCTCCCTGGTGACAAGGACAATGAAAGCAACAATTCCAAGGTTCTACCTGCTGGGGGGGCCCCTGTTACTCATGTGGATCAGCAGGCAGCACCCCCATCAGCTCCAGCAGCGCCTATCATGCCACCTGCAGCTGCAGCTCCTCCACCTTGAATCATCGAACCAGTCAGTCCCATTGGCATAGGTGCTAGACTCCCTCGCAGAAATCGCCAGTGACCTCGAGAATGGTGGAAACTCAGTCCAGCTCAACTTGTCAATGACTCAAATGACTCAGATGAAGAGACAGACATGGCTGCCACTTTCATTGTCTCGATAGTGCATCCAAGGTTGTTCAGAGAGGCTCTATGACGAGAGAATGCAGATCAGTGGCATGAAGCTGCGCTGAAGGAGCTCGAAGCGCACAAGGAGAATGGGACATGGACCCTGGTGCCTAGGCCCAGAGACAGGCCAGTGAATGGCTTGACGTCTGAGTGATACAAGGGCAGTTTGGTCGCTCAGGGCTTCTCGCAACATCCTGGATTTGAATACCTCGAGGTGTTTGCTCCCACAGTGCACCTTCCCACTCTCCATGTTGTTCTCGAGAACGCTCTTGCAGCAATTCACGACCTCCATTTGTGGTTTGTTGACATCTCATATGCATATCTCAATGGCGAGATTGAGTGTGACATCTACATGGAGCAGCCAGAGGGATTTGCGCAAGGAGATCCAAAGGAAATGGTCTGTCTGCTGAAAAAGGCACTCTATGGCACCAAACAGGGTAGCAATTGCTGGAATCGCAAGCTGCACACCACCCTGGAGTCTTTGGGCTACAAGCAGACCTATTCCGATGCAGCTGTCTACATCTATACAAAAGGTAATGTCCAGATCATGCTACCTGTTTTTGTTGATGACATGACCTTTGCATCACACTCAGAGAATGCCATCAAGCAGGCCATCGCAGATCTGAGCAGTCACTTCAAATTGTGTGATCTGGGGCCAACCATAGAGATTCTCAGCATCAAGATTGATCAAGATCACTCCACACGCTCCCTCACCATCTCCCAGTGCCAGTACTGCCTCGACATGCTCGCTTGCTTTGCCATGGCCGACTGCAAGTCTGTTACGACCCCCATGGAGCCTGGATTGTCTTTGTCATATGATCAGAGCCCCAAGAGGGCTTAGGATCGCAATTTCATGTGCTCTGTCAATTATGGTGGTGCTATTGGCTCTCTCCAGTATCTCTCCTGTGCTTCTCGCCCTAAATCGCCTTCGCAGTTGGCCAGCTCACCTCCTTCACCTCAGATCCAGGAATTGCCCATTGGACCGCTGTCAAGCACCTCTTTCGCTACATCAAGGGTACCCTTGACCATGGCATCACCTATTCACCTGATCCATCGACATCTGAGCTCTTTACAGTCTATTCTGATGCCAGCCATGGTGGATGCAAGGATTCAGGTCGTTCCACTGGTGCATTCATGGTCAAGATTGGTACTGGTGTTGTGTCCTGGATGTCAAAGTGCCAGCCCATTGTTACCTTGTCCACTACCGAAGCAGAGTACATTGCTGCTTGTGAAGTGGGCAAGGAGATTGTCTGGATCCATAAACTGCTGCAGGAGCTTGGTTTCAAGCTTCCTGGCCCATCTATGCTGCACATGGACAACCAGTCAGCCATCCAGGTTGTGAAACATCCAGAACACCATAGTTGGATGAAGCAACTGGATTTGAGGTGGTATTGGCTCAGAGATGTCGTTGATAAAGGCCAGATTGCACCCACTTTTGTCCCAACTGCTGAGATGCCTGCTGATCTGCTCACCAAACCATTGGCTCGAGTTAAGGTGTAGCAGTTCCGCCAGATGCTGGGCATTGCACTGATTGGGGAGAAGTAGAGTTGCACAATCAGGGGGGAGTGTTGGAATGATTGATTGTGCACTTGATTTTTGTACTTAGAACATTGTGGCACATTGTGGTGCATTGTTGTTGTTTTTATTTGTTTGTTGTTCGCTCCTACAGTAGTCCACTACTTTCCTCCAGTTTCCGACAGTGGACTCCAGCTGTGAGATTACAGCTGTTTAACACGGGGAGATCAATGTGGATGGAGGGGTCGGAGCGGGAGAGGAAGATGGAGAGGGCAGCGAGGAGAGTAGCGGAGAGGAGGAGGTGTAGTTAATTGCACCCGTTGTCTCCTCTGTAAAATAGTTTCTTTGTGAATGTGATTCAGTTCTGCGGTTAAGTGGAGTGAGGTCCAGGTTTGTCTGGATACCAGAGATGATAATTGTGAATGAGTTTGGATGCATGACCGAGTTCAGTGGCAAGTAGCCAGGAAGTCTCGTCGTCAGTACCTTCATACCCAGACCATCGTACCAAATACAGGAGTTTATAATTCTGGCATTGACGGTCTATCTTGGAGTCAAGGATCTCTGCAATCTTGAACTCCGGTTCACCATCTACTTTGACCAGAGGTGGTGGAGGTTGGGTATGATGGAATGGTATTCGGAACGGAAGGTTCTAACTGTGAAATATGGAAGACTGGGTGAACGGACTTCATAGAATCTGGGAGTTGGAGGGTGAAGGAAAGGCTGCCTGCCTGAGTGATGATGGTATATGGCCCTGAATTCTTCTCGGAGAGTTTCTTAGAGGGCCTGGTAGAGCGGAAATACTTTGCTTTGACGAAAACCTGGTCACCGATTTTGAAGTCCAGTGCTGGAGTTTGTCCACAGGTCCTTGGTATCACTTCCGGGCATTGGCCATTTCCTTGCGGAGGAATTGGTGGAGGGAGTTGAGGTCGATGGAGTATTCTCGTGCCTTTGCAGAGGTGAGGTCGCGCTCGGGATGGACAGTGACGTTGTGATGGTAGCCCTTATTGGCAAAGAATGGTGAGACTCTGGTAGTCTGGGCAGTGGTGTGCTAGGAGTTGTTGAACTCCACTGCTGTGTCTATTTGTCCACTGAGTGCTGGCAACCACTCAGCCAAGCCATGGATAGCAGCAGATGCAATGTCATGGGATTGTTGTAGAGGTGACAACGATCAATGTTTGTGCTTCATGTCTGGGGAATCTCTGTCATCCTCCACCATGTCCATTCCAGTGCGCTCCTCCTGGCAACATTGATGTTCTTCATCATTAAAGACCAACTGACCTTCATCCTACTCCTTTACTCCCTCCAAACCACAGGGAATGATGGTGTAGATACTGGCAGCATCATTGTCATCTGCTTGATAACTGCCATTCCACATGTCATCATGGTGCCCAGATGGAGAGCCCGTGGTGCATGGACATCTCGAGCTCACATTTCTCTGTTCATCCATGAGATCATGTACTAGTAGTGAAGCTACCTCAGCCTTGATGGTTTTGTGCTCAGTAAGCATGTCTTTGAGGGCATGTATCTTGTCAATGTGACTTGCCAACGACGTTGTGTCTCATGGAGTTGGATGTACAGTTCATTTAGCACAGTGGCTGGAACAGATCCGTAATCAGTGGGTTGGATGGGCTCATGCACTGGTTGTGGTTGTGGAGCATGGTCAGGTGGAAGACTTGGAGGAGAGTGGGGAACATTGGGTAGCTGTAAGAGAAGTCATCAACAGAATGTTGACCTGTCAAAGTAGTGAATACTCACCAAAGCACCATTTATTGTGGTCATCAGTGAGTACAGCTCAGCACCAGTCTCATGCTTTTCTGGAGCTCACCTTGGAGACTGGTCAAGATGTGGTTGAAGCTGAGACTGCTTTTATCCAAAAGTCTCATACTACCACCCATCCTGCCCATTCCACCAAGCATTTGGGACTGCAGGGCTGGTCAATGTTGTGTGGGAGGGACAGCTTGTCCTTGGGCAAATGAAAATTGAGAAGAGACACCAGAAGTACTCAGCTGGAAAGGATCTCCAGGGATGCTTGGGGGATTTTGCACGTGCTCTACACAGGCAGCATCCTGGGCATCCTCCTCTGTAAATACACGGAGAACACAAGTGGTGACTGTGTGGTGGATAGGAGTTTTGTTGTCCTTGCCAATGATGTTGATGCCAAATTCCTAAGGACAGCTCAAACAAAGAAGAATGAAATGGAAGAATCCAGGACAACATATTAGTTCCAAATGTTCAAACTCAATGCCTTCTGAGTCACCTGAATACTGGTAATAGTAGTAATGGGGAAAAGGAGGGAGCAGAAATATAGATGGAGAGAGGGGGAGGGATAGATAGAGTACAGGGTGCATGATTAGACATCATCTGAACATCCATACGCTATTTGGGGGAACAATGCCATGGGACATGAAGTCAATCCTCTGCAAATGGGAAGGGCGATGCAATCTGAAGGATTGACATTGCTGAGGATCTGGTCTAGAGGAGGATAAGGAGAGTAAGGAGTATGACCCAGGCGAGCAATCACCTTGAACCACACTTGATGCCTGTACAAAGCCAGTGTGTTCTGGGGGTGGTGCAACCTGCCAACATGACTTCCAAAAGGGTGTTCTGACCTTGTATTTCATGCTGGAGCAAAAAAGGCTGCTTTGGCTCAGGCTTGGGGCTTGAAGCTTGAAGGACCAGAAGTGAATTGCTGATGACTCTGATCAAGGAGTGTGTTTGTTTGTTTACTTGTCCAAACAGATCAGATCTCTTGATCACCATCACACACATTGTGTCCATGCCACCACCTATGGTCAAAGGGTCATTCAAATGCTGGTACATCCTATTTTCTTCAAGCTTCAATTCCGCATCCTCCTCCATAAATACACAGAGAACACGAGTGGCAACTATGTGGTGGATGGGAGTTTTGTTGTCCTCGCCATTGTGCACTGCCTCTGGTAAAAACATGATGATAGACATTGCTACAAAGCTTTGGAAACAGCATAGAAGAAATCCTTATCAAAATACTTGTTCAAAAGAAAAGATTGAAATGAGTGAATGCTATTCAAATGTGTCAAACAATTGTTAGCAGCAGGGCTGAAACAAGGTATGATATTCACATAAGACCTGAGCTGGTCCAATGGAAAAATGTCACCAAAATATTCACCAGACACACACTTTGCTTGCTTAAGCACATGTAAACCTGTAGTGGCCTCAGTCAGGCTACCATGCTGTGGCACAACATCCAACCTTTGTGCATAAACAAGAGATATCTCATGTCCCATGGCATTGTTCCCCCAAATAGCGTATGGATGTTCAGACAATGTCTAATCGTGCACCCTGTGCTCTATCTATCCCTCCCCCTCTCTCCATCTATACTTCCACTCCCCCCTTTTCCCCATTGCTACTATTATTAGTATTCAGGTGACCTCATGTCACCTCAGGGGTGACTCAGAAGGCATTGAGTCTGAACCTTTGGAACTAATATGCCATTCTAGATTCTTCCATTTTATTTTTTTTTGTTTGAGTTGTTCTCAGGAATTTGGCATCAACATCATTGGCAAGGACAACAAAACTCCCATCCACCACACAGTCACCACTTGTGTTCTCTGTGTATTTACAGAGGAGGATGCCCAGGATGCTGCCCATGGTAGAGTGGATGCAAAATCCCCCAACCATTCTTTATGGATGTTCAGACAATGTCTGATCATGCATCCTGTGCTCCATCCATCCCTCCCCCTCTTTCTGTCTATGCTCCCACTCCCACCTTTTCTCCATCACTACTACTATTACCAGTATTCAGGTGACCTTGTGTCACCTCAGGGGTGACTCAGAAGGTGTCAAGTCCAAACCTTTGGAACTAATATGATTTCCTTTCATTGTACTATGTAGTTACTTGAATTCCCGCCACTCATGCCTAGTACAGTGGGCTTCATGTTATGTAAGACCCATTTGTGCACTCAAAGCTCCCACACTGAAACAACCCTAAATTGAGTACAAGTTGTACTTCAGGTCATCACTGAATGTCAACTAGGAATGAGGAATAAAGGAATTGGGCTCAGTCTTGAAAGTAGGGGAAAAACTCCAAGAGAACTAAACTGGAGGATGTCCAGTGAAGTCTTGAGGTTTATATACTATTCATATTATTTGTACATGTTTGTACCAGATCTACTGATATGAGTATATATAGGCATATAGGAGTGATGGAGATTAAAGGCATGAGTCATAAATGTGAGTCAAGCATAGCCATGAAATGGAAGAGCAGAGATGAAAGTCATGATGCAACTGCATGTGGTGGTGGAATGGAAGAGGAGAAAAGAAGTGCACAGCACAGAAATGAATGTGGGAATAATATAACTATAAAAGGGTTAATGTGTCTATTAGAGTCAGTGAGACTCAGAGTACATCATGATGACTGATGGCATAGCCTGCATTGAAAATAGCTGACAGATGAGTTGAGCTGTGAGTTGTATAGAGCCATGTGACCCATCATGTGATCTAATCATGTGACTTTGAAAAGAAAATAAGTTAAAGTCAAAAGAGAAGAAAGTCATCATAGGGGTTAAATAGACTGTATGAGAAGTGAACTGTAACACTACCCCCTCTCTGAAGATTGACTTCCAGGTGATCAAAGGGAGTTTGCTTCTTCAAAAGCAATGTCAACAGCTCTGGTCATTTTTCAAATAATAAAAGGAATTGTGTGGGGTCAATGGTAAGAGCATGCAGGGCAGATGGGTGGGACATGTGAAAGTCCTGTATGGCTCCCCTGGCATTAGCAAGATTCTCTCTCAGCTCCCAAGTACAATCTGTTTTATTGTAACCTTGCCAATGTACCAAGTACTCCATTTTTTTTTTGTTTTTATAGCATGAATTGACAATATAGTCCACCTCCCATTCATTGTCACGATCTTCTGTGCCCATAACTGGTCCTGGGCAGTTTACAGGTTGACTGTCCAACTGTTCTTGATAAGGTTTTACCCACAAGATGTTGACAACAGGGTGGACTTGCATAGAATGAGGGAGGTGCAGTTCAACTGCATTAGGTGCTAGGCTGATGATTTCATAGAAGCCAAGCCATCACTCAGATAGCTTGTGGGATGCTCATGTGAGCTGTAAGTTTTTGCATGATAACCTGACTCACTGGCCAATAATATAATAAGGGGCATCAGAGTGGTGTTTATCTACGTTGGTTTTCATTTTCAGTTGGACATTTTTTAGATTTGTTTTTGCATCTTTTATGGCATTTGCCATGCTGCTAGTGAATGTTTTAGCTGCTGGTGCCTTGTCTGATGTAATGGGTTCTATTCCCATACATGGCATGTAAGATTGTGTGAGTTTAAAGGTGACTTCTTAGTCGAAGAATGCATTTTGGAGTTTATAGAGAATTGTGTGATGGCAAGCCAATTGCTCCATGTATTGTTGGTGACCTCAAGATCTTAGACAGACTTGGGAAGCTCTACACTTGATACTGACTTAGAGACAAGTAAGACTTGTGAGAGGAAAGCTTTGAAAGGAAATTCCAGCAAGAACTTGACTGAAGTTCTTGGGAGCTGCATTGTGGGTTTATATACTCTACAGATGTCTGGTCATGTATGTACCTATGTACATGTATGAGGTGCATCAGATATTAAAGTATGAGTCATTGTGACTCCTGTGAACATAGCCTTGGGTATAGACCATTAATGTAAGGAGTCATCATGACTCTAAGGTATAGCCTTGGGTGTAGCCCATTTATATGGGATTGGTACCTGTTGGTACATGACATGGTTCATAGTCGTTGTGACTAGGAATGAATAGAGATGAAGGGATGAGTTATTGTGACTCGATGGAGACAGTATCCATTGATACTGGCAGATATGAGTGAAGGCTGTATCCATTGATACAAGCGGTGATTAAGGAGGCAGTGCATGGGAGTGCAGCATGGCAGTGTGTGGCAGTGCTGACGGAAATTAAAGTGGCTGTACAGCACATGACTCATCTTTAGATCACATGAGAGGAAAAGATATGGGTGAAAAGTGTGTTTGTAACATGTATCCTGCTTCTCAAAGCAGAACATGTGAAGAAATTTCATAACTTCTTTGTTTACAATCTCAGATTGTCCATCAGTCTGTGGATGGAAAGAAGTGGAGAGTTTTGTGGAAATGTTTAGGGATTTATTTATTTCTTGCATAACTTGGGAAGTGAATTGTGGACTGCAGTCCGAGGTGATAGAATGGGGAATACCATGATGCTTCCACACATGGGAAAGGAATAACCTAGCTGTATCAATGGCTGAACATTTTTCTGTGCAGGGGATCAACTCTACTTTTTTGATAGCTGATCAATGACTGTGAGAATGGCATTATGACTGTGAGAATCAAGGAGACTGGTAATGAAATCAGCTGTGATATCTTACCACAGGGTTTCAGGGATAGAAAGGGGGTATATATCAGCAAATCTCTGACTTTACTGTTATCTCAATGAACACATGGTTAAAAACAACTACCTGCTTTCCCTTATCATGCAGCTTGTTGACAAGTTCCAAGGCACAAAGAAATTTACAAAAATGAATCTATGGTGGGGATACAACAATGTCCAAATCAAAGAAGGAGATGAGTGGAAGGCTGCTTTTGTATGCTTTAAAGGTGCCTTCAAACCCCTTGTCATGTACTGCAGCTTGTACAACTCCCCCACCACCTTCCAAGCAATGGTAAATGAGATCTTTGCCAATATGGATAGTGTTGTGGTCAGGAGCTAATGTTATCTTTATCGACAAAATGTGGGCTGAAAAGAATCAGATCCCACTCATATGCCTATGCAATCCTATCCCTGTATTTAATATTGACAGCACCAAGAACTCTGCTGATAGTATTACCTACACAGCAGAGATTATTGTCAAATTCCAGGGTCACCATGGGAAAGTCTCAGTGGAAGTAGTTTCAATGAAAGTCACAGTCAAGAGACTCAGAGGCAGCAAACCTTATCCTGACAAAGCATATACTGCCAAGGTACTGAGACCAAGGCATACCTTACATACCCCCAAATGCTACCTCTAGCTATCCTTTGAACAATCTCCACTTCTCTTCCCCACTCCCTTGCTGCAGCCCTGACTAGTTCCACTAGTGGTGGAAGCACAGACTGGGGCAACCTTGTCCAAGAATTACAATTGCACTTCGAGTCCCAAGAGGCTCAACTCCAGTCAGTGTCCCTTCTAAACATGGTGCTAAATATAAAGATCAAAGAGCTGGAAGCACAAGTGCTTGCTCAACCCCAAGGAAGCAGTTTAGCCCATACCCCAGCCAAACCAAAAATATCAAAAATCTTCGCAGACCCTGGGACCTATGACATATGACAGTACCTGCAGGAAAAAGTTCAAAGAATGGTGGACTTGTGTCCAGGCATGGTGTGAGGTAAACCAACTCACCCTCCTAGGGCTTGCTGGGATTAGAGCAGTGCTCTCCCACATGACAGCAGGTGAAGCAGGAGCATTCACAAGGGTGCAACTAAACAAGATGCTCACCAGGAACTATGATAGTTCTTGGCCCAAATTCAAAGCTGTCATCAAGCAACATTTCAGGTCCAGTACTCAGAAGGACTGGAACCACAAGGTGCTCACCTCCCTTAAGCAAGGAGAATCAACAATGGATACATTCCTCATGAAGTTTGAAACGTATCAGACCCTTGTAGAGTACAACGAGGGAAGACTTATTGAGCTTTTAGAGCAAAACACCAATCAAGAGATTGTCAAGAGGCTTGTTTTGAAGCATGGCTGATTTGAAAGCCTAGACTCCTTCAAGAAGCAGCTCTGGGTTGCCTGAACAAGGAAACAGCTGCTTAAATTCATTTCCAAGAGTAGCATGGAAAGGACAAAGACAAAAGACCCTAAAGCAATGGAGATTGATGCCACTAAATTGGGTGGTGTCAAATGTTTCAACTGTGACAGCACAGGCCACATCAGCAAGAACTGCAAGAAGCTGAAGCTTCAATGCAGCGAATGCCACTTCTTTGGGAGCAGCCATCAAAAAGGCTGTTCCAAATACTTGCCTGAAGGAGGTAAAGATCGCAAGGTCCACTCTGTGGACACCAAGGAAACATTCTCAGATGATGAAAAAACCAATAACACCAAGAAGGCTGATAAAGGCAAAGACAGGGACTGGTCACAGTCCATCAAAGGAATGAACCTGGACAAAGCATGTGCATGGTTCAAAGATTATGGGGCTCTGGCAGCCAAGAAGAGAAAAGATTAGAGCTGTTGCACATATCTGGGTGTGCTCTAGCTTCTCCCACTAATAGATTTGAAATACTGTTGGAGGAAGAAATCATAGAAGCCAATGATTCTAAAGACCCCAAAACCATACATTCTTCTTTCAATTTGCCATCAGGGGGGCCTCCTAGTGAGCTCAGGCAGGTAGGTTTGGGTAAGTGGGGTAGTTTGTTCCACATGCTAGATATGAAACTGGTGAGCTCTATGTCTGGAGAGACAGCCTTGGGAGTTGAGATAGAAGGTGTGGTGGGACATTGGATCAGTTGGAATGGAAAGGCATCCAGCCCTGGATGATTGTTGGGGCAATAGTCTGAGTTGACCATTTGAATCTCTGACTCCTATTCCAAACAGAACACCTGGCTATTGTCATGAGACTTCATAAGGAAGTCCTAAGGGACAAGTTCCTCACTACTCAATTCAATGCATCCCTTGTCAGATATAACATACTGCATGTCTCAGGACCAGAGGTATCTGGTACAATCAGGGGTGATTCTCCCATGTGCCAGGACATATCTGGTTATGATAAGGATAATGAGGACCTATCATGCATGTAGGTCTCTTATTATTGGAGATGTAACTCTCCATCAGGTAGGTTATACTGGGCATAACCCCAGTTATACTAAGGAGGCTTAACCCTCCAAATTTGTGGCTTGGATTGTTCAGATCATGAGGCATAACCTGTTACACTTGACTTGGGTAGAGGTGAGCATAGGCTTCACAAGGGGAGGGTCTGAGCGTAGGAAAGACTGAGATTATCTGTTGAATGATCAGCAGTGTGATCAGTAGCATGTTTAGTGGTGAACAATGATGAAGTAAATCAAGTGATCAGTAGGTAATCAGTAACTAAGGTGATGAAGGTGACTCAAGAAGTTCCTTCAGAGGAGATCAAAGGTTCTAGGGAGTCAAGCGCATACTCAGTAGTAGTGCAGAGACTAACAGGAGGGAATTCAGATACCACATGTGCAGTACTGAGGTTTAGAGTTAGGTGGGTGAAGCAGATTGTTACAGTTTTACCTGTAGCAATGGAACTCCAACCAAGGATGCTACTCTTCAAGAAGCCTTGAGGACGATGAACGAGTCAAGGTTGATGTTGGCGACGACAGCAATGAGAGAGCTAGCATGGAAGCAAGTAATATGAGGACAACCTAGTCCAAGGAATGAGAAGTCTACCAAGATCTCTTAAAGAGCAGAGAACCTTGGGTATGAATGAGTAGATTCAGGTTAGAGAGCTATTCGAGCTCAGCTTGAACTTATATACAAGTACACTAGTTTAGGGCCAGTCTAACCTGATATGGTAAGAGAACTCTAGGGGAGGCATAACTGTGTCAGAGACATGTCGCGTCACATAGCACGTGATCTAGGGAGAAACCAGAACAGGTATAGTAGGATCAATAGATAAGATGATCTAGGATCAATGAGGTTTTGGGAGATCTCAGATCTGTGAAGCGATGAGCCACAGCTGACTGGGGAGAGTAGGATCAGGGAAGATCCAGGAAAACTCCAGGGAAGACCCAGTCCTTGTGTTTACATGGAAATGTAAACATCTGGGGGAGTGTCCAGTCACTAGGTGATAGCCAGGAGTCCTTGTGATGAAAGGGAACTCATCATCCTGGGTGAATGTCCAGTCTAGAGGCAAGAGCCCATCCAAGGCATAAGGCTGGGGATTGTCTGTTAGATGGGGAAAGAGGTAGCTGTGAGTCTTGATTGTTGAATACAATCTGGTAATACAATGGTTGTGCCATGAGAGGTAAGGGGAAAGTCGTGGTGACACCAGGTCACGAAAACCATAACACAGATCAAGATTGAAGATTTACAGAAGTACAAGGGTGACATTTAAGTACTGGGTAGCCTCAGCGATGAGTAATCAAATAGAAAGAGAAAGAACTGGAGGGAAGGTTCTAGAGAAACACCAGTCAGAATCCAATAGAAGGTGAAGGAATGGATTCATGGAAGGGGCCAGCAGGCAATAGAAACCAGGTGTCCTGGGATGGATAATGATACCAGGCAGGCTAGAACAACCCAGTTGCTGGTGAGTGAGCAAACTAGAGATAGGCATATGAAAGGGGTGAATAGGGACTAAACAAGGAACAGAATGAATCATAACATAACCCTCACATGTATATACATACATATACATTTTCATCTTTTCCTTTTCATCCATGCTGTTCCTTTTTCTTTTCTTTTCTTAAATATATTCAAGCCTATAAATGGCTCTAATTGAGGAGGGTGTTAGGGGCCATATATATATATATATATATATTGAGCAGTAACTACTGGGCACATGTGATATTAGAATCACATATGCCATGTCTAGTATATAAAATTTTACATAGCTATTTGTAGGATTATCCTACTCTTGTTTTTACCTATCATCTAGTGAATACCAGTCAGTATCATTCACTTGTGTGATACTAAGGAAAAGGATCTACCCTTACACACAGTGACCTTAATGTTAACAACACATGCCTTTATAGGTTTGGGTCAGAAGGTTTCCAGTTCCCAGATGCATCAGTTGGTAATGCATTGGCCAGTGCATCAAAGTCCATTGCACCCCTATTCACTGATGCATTAGCACTCCTCCCTTACCACAATAGCCTCAGTTACTCTCCTAAGTCCATTGCATTCCATTCACTAATGCATCAGCTTCCATATCTCTGCCAACCACATATACCACCACTGTCAGTGATGTATTGGCACTCCTCCCTCGCCACAATAGCCTCAGTTACTCTCCTGTCCTCCCAGCCACTGGTGCATCATTCACTATCCTCGGAAATGATGCAAGAATGGACTTTAAGGTAAATTCCACTACTTGGGCAGATATTTTGTATGCACTGAACTGACAACCACAAAGGAGGATACATTATTCTACTGGGGTCCTGCTGACCAATCACTTCCACCATCCATGACATTTTGGCTCCAATTTGGCATTTTTGATCTGTCTCTCAGAGTCAACTCTAATATGTCCACATACAACACAGGAACCTTGTTCAGTGGAGATCCAAACAGTTTTCCATCCATCAAGTCATGGAGGAGGCCCTTTGGGAGTTCAACACACCTTATGGCATTTCTCAATCTACCATGAACATCCAGCTAGCCACTGGAGAATGGAATTTCTATGGCATAAGCATTTTACATATATTCCAAATCCTCCAATGTCTTTGGAGCATTCCACCTTGGGTGATTTCCAAGCTCCCACTGGCAGTCCTCTTGCTGGTTGTGCCATAGTTCCAGCCAGTCCAAATTCCATCACAGAACCAACATTGACCCACCTGTCAAATTCCATTGTTGAATCTATATTAGCCTTCACATCATTCATTTCCACTATGAATCCTCTGGAATATAACACAACCAACAATGCAGCCCATATTTCCATAAATACATCCACCTCCCAGCCCACTATCACATGTACATTGACTGGCACAGAGGACAGTCAATGTTCATCTACACTCACTAACAAAGGAAAGTCATCTCAGCATGCCAAGCATATGCCAAAGAAGTCCATATGTAATGACATGGCCAATGCCCCAGGTACCAACAAATACACCTTTGTTGGAAAAGAAAATATTTTGATATGCACAAGCCCTGCAATTGGTTCTTTCACCACCATGAAGAGGTCAGACAGCAATAACATGTAATTCTGGCTCAGTAAGCAGTCCAATTTGGATTTGTGCTGCAGTTGCTGGATGGGTAAGAAAGGGTTGTGAAGGGTGGCTCAATAAAGAAGAATCAGTGAGTTCACAATCAAACATCTTGGGCATGGTGCTGGTCCAGCCACCTGACTGCCACGTCCAGTTGATGTGCATGGGAGTATCTGCCAGTGATGGATCTCCAATTGGGAGTGGGTCAGGCTGCACCCATAAAGTAGCCTGTGGACTGTGGCTCATCAAATGATATCATTGATGGCAGGTCTGCATGGAAATCTGGATCCTGCAGCCATCCAGTCTCAAGGTTTTCAGCATCTCTAGCAAGAACACCTGGAGTTGGGTGTGGAAATGCCTATTGGCAGCTACAGCCCCTTTGTTTGGCCATGGTCCAATGGTGGTGGTTGAAAGGAACCTATGTGGTGAGAAAAGAATAGTTATATTGGGTAGACAAGATACATTCATGTCATACAGGAACAACAAATTTAGTGAGCTGATAAAGACATGTGATTATGCTAAAAATATTATCAGTAATCATGCAGCCTGAGTGTATCCAGAAAAATCACATACCAAATCATTGGATATCTTTGTATACAAGATCATCCTCATTATCATAGCCCATGTCTGCATTGTCACTATCCACCTCAAGAACATCCATGATTTGCTCCAGTTGCATGTCAGCAATAGTGAGTGCCACCAATTCATCTGCATAGGTGGCATGGTGAAAGGCAAGATCATCAGCATCAATTCCTTGAATGCCCATTACTTACCTCTTTAACCTATTAAGGTCAATTTCTGCTTCATGCTTCATTGCACAAAATATCCATGTGAGATGTGTTGCATTGATGTTGGATTGACATAGCATAATGCAGTACACAGTATACTATTCCTGAATTCTGATTTGGTAATGTAGGCCTTCTGGATCACTGAATCAGAGAAACATGACAAGCCCCACATGAACCTGTGTTTGCCCTAGTAGTGATGCAAGTTATAGTTGCTTGTGTCTTCTGATGAAAGACCATACCTCAACTACATCCAGGAATCTGAGATCTGAGAATGAAGTATCTCCAAGGCTCCTGCTAGCAAAGCAGAGTTCAAGTGCAGGAGGGATGATCTGAGGCCTGTATGGTTGGTACCTCTTATGCATATTGGTCTGCACATTGAGTGTTTGTTTGTGATGGCTGAGTACATCATTATTGGGGGAGTGCAGGAAGGTTACTGGAGATGACTGTGAGTTGAGTGTATGCTTGTGATGAGCAAGCACATTACCAAAGGAGAAGTTGCTGGTGATGACTGTAAATTCTGAACGAAAGTCACCATTGATCTGAGAGAGCTGTGGAGTGACCTCATGGAGGAGGGGGACAACCTTACAGTGGGACATTCCTATAAAGAGTTCCTCATATGTAGACTGCTGTGTTGCTGTTGACTAAGGATGAGTCAGCTTAGAATAATGACAACAATTAACTCACTAACAACTTGGGAGCAGGAAGTGAAGCCTGCATGCATCTGGCTGAGTTTGAAAGACTTTGTGCTGTTTGCTTTCATTGATGGTCAGAACTCAGTGCACAGTGCACAGACCCAGCATATCTCACATGTCAAGCTAAAAATGCAAGAGCCACAATCAAAAGAGCTAATTGCATAAGTGGATTTCTGTCATTTACCAGAGTTAGCTTCCAACCAACTTGTAGCAAGTTTTTCCAGTATCCAACATGTCATGCCATTTTCTGATCCCCTGTCACACTTGCTGCTCATCTCAACCACCCTTAGCAGTCATGCTCTCTTCTTGGCACAAATGAGGTCCTTACCCAATACCACCTGCATTCTATGCAAGGGATGGAGAAGATGTATTTTGACACTACCATCAATTGTCAGGATATATCTATAGCTGGGGGCTGACCATACTGGACAAGATGAAGATGGATGAAGATGAAAGGTGCCTTGAACCTATCATGCACTATCCATTTGAAGATGAGGGGGAGTGGGATTTGGCTAAATTTCTTGTTCAACACTTAAACCAATCAGAGATTAACAAGTTTTTGAGGCTCAAGGGGGTGAGTGTTGTATAAGGATCCAAGGACTCATGTACAGTCAATTCATGTACATATTATGGATAGTTTGATACCCCCCCATGTCTGACTTTCCAATCTGCAGATTGCCCATTAGCTTGGATGAATAGATTGCCTAGCAGACCTGCTTGGCAGTGCACCACACTCAAAGTTGATGGGTTCACAGCAACTCAACCTATTCACCTCATCTGGCATGACCCTTGAGAAGTCATCAAGGATATCCTTACCAATCCTATCTTTGCTAACCATATGACTTTTGATCCATATGTGGTTACACACAATGGTGAATGGGAATATAGTGAGCATATCCTCCAGCAGATTTTGGAGCATTGTATGGTCATACAGTACATCCATGGGACATTGCCACTTTTCAGAAGAAGGCAAAAGCTATTAATCTTCTTGGTGTTCACATTCCATTCTAGTGAGACTGGAGATTTGCAGACCCTGCTTACTTCTTGAATGGGGAAATCCTCCATATCCCCTTTCAATCCCCCCCTGAAGTGGTGCAAGGAAGCAGTGGGTAACCACTTGCTGGATGAGCACTACAAGAACCAGCATTGCTGCACTGGTGTCTGATATTTTAGTTTGGGAATCTCTTACATCAAACAGACAACCAGCCATGATCATTAACATATCCAGTGTACTCACATCCTAATGATGCTGTGGCCAGTCCTCAGACCATCCTACTTTTTTTTCATATCATACAGTCACTTGTCAAGTTTATCTACCAAGCTCAGAATCCCATTCATACTGACTGCTCTGTCATGGAGATGGTGGCTATGCTGCAGCACGTTCACTCCACTAAGCATGCCATCATTGAGGCTGAAGTGTATCATGATGTGAATGGTGTCAAGAATGATTTCAAGATTTCAAAGCTCAAGCTAATGCAAAGCTTTGCTTGTATTATCACCGCCAATGGTGCATTGCACCAATATTCTGCTGATGTTTCACAGCATCTCCTCATTACTCATTGCAAGAACTCCTTTGAGCACACAAGTCAATACCATGACACCTTTGTTGAAGAGGTTGCTATTTTGCTGAACTGAGACAAAAATATGTGGCACTCTAATCTTTACCATGTTCTTTGTTGTGCAACCATGCTGCTCAAAGCTATTGTTGTCCTGGAAGATATGTTGGTTGCTGAGACTGATCCAACTCTAATCTCCCTCTCTTGAGTTGCCCCTTGGGAGGAACATATGGTGAAGGGATCCAAACCTTTCCACAATCATTTTGTGAATCCCAAAGGATTCTTGAGTTCTAATTGTGTTGAATGATAGGAGTAGTATATTCCATACATGTATAACTGTTCACACGCTTTCTGTATTTAAGTACAAACTCAGCATGTCTGAGTTCTAATCACTTCTTGATCCACAACCACTATGTTCATACCAACCTCGCTTACTAAGCAGGTAAGTATGCTGTGCATAACTTTAGCCAATACATGTGCTAGTTCAACAGGTTATGAGCCCCTCTAGTGCTTAATGCACAGCAGTTTTCCTGTCAGTTCTGTGTGTTTTACATGCTGAACTTGACTTGTCTGCTTTAGTGTTTACACAGAGCTAGACAGAATGTAGGACATGTCTCATGTGCTCACTTGCCAGACTTCCTGTGTAAGTATTCCAAATACTTATGCATGGGTGTATAAAATGTCACCCAGATCCTAAGGGGAAACTCTGTCAGATTGAACACATTCAGGAAAGTGTGTTTTCAAATGCCACCTTCTTCTCTATTTACTCATTGATTTAGGAAAGTATCTATGTTCCTTCACCCACAGAATCAAATATCTCCTACCCTCAAGGACCTTCCTCACCTTAATGGCACCAACTACAAGCATCAGGCAACTGACATGGAGTCTTACCTCTGCTCCCAAGATCTCTGGACCAGCCTTCATCATACTCAACCTGACCACATCTACCCAGTTGTCAACATCTCTTGGGTCAAACCTTATCAAGAATGGTTAGACAGACAACCTGTAAACCAGCCTGGACCAGTGCAAGTCACTGAAGATTGAGACAACAAATGGGAGGTGGAATTTATTGTCAACTCTTGTTATAAAAATAAAAAATTGGAGTACTTGGTACATTGGCAGGGATATGATGAAACAGATCATACCTGGGAGCTGAGAAACAATCTCACTAATGTCAGGAGAGCCATTCAGGACTTTTACATGTCCCACCCATCTGCCCTGTGTGCCCTTACCATATACCCCACAGATTTTTTATTATTATTCAAAAAGTGCCCCAAGCTGTTGACATTGCTTTTGAAGAAGCAAACTCCCTTCAATCACCTGGAAGTTAATCTTGGTAGTCTACTACATATAACCTTCCTAAATACCACTGTGTTTGCATTTTCATGTGCAACACCTCCATTTCATCCACCAGCTATCTCACTGCCTGAATCAAGCTGGACTGCACTTGTTTCAAGTCACAGCTTGCTGTTTTGTCTGGATGCAGTCCCTACTTCATCTGGAGGTTCAATAGGCTCCCTGGGTCAACACATCTTGTCACTGTTGTCAAATGTGTTCTCTGAACCATCTCTTGGCACTTTCAACTCAACCTTCTCAACCCTTAGTTCACCCTCTCACTCTTGCAGGCCTTGTAGCTTGTTGGGCAGCCCTGTGGGTGCATTTGGATGACACTCATTGCCATCTGTCATAGTCTCAGGATTCTCTAATGGTCTAGGCTTGTCTTCAAGCTTGGTCAACTCCCTGATTGTTATGATCTCACCTCTCGTTTACCTCCTTTCACTCAATCCTAACCCGATCTACTTACATAATCCCCAATTAGATCTTGATCTGGATCTCCTGATCCAATCTTCCAATCTCATCTTCCATTCTACCTGATTGATCTTCCATTACCTACGCTTCCATTCCCATGCTGCTTACATGTGTACTCCCACACCCACACTCCCTTTAATCTCTGTCACTTCACTTCACTTCTTTATTTAATCTTCCTGTATTTAGTACTCGCTCTCGCACACTTACCCTAGACCCTTATGGTCCATGCGTGTACATAGCCAGTATAAATACAGCGATGAGAGATCATGAACAGCAGTTCTAATCTCTTCATCTTTGACCTTCAGTCAGATCAGAGTTCGCTCCTAGACATTTATCCAACCTTGCCCGGTAGCTCATAGTCAAGTACTGTGTATCGGAAGATAGGTCAACCGCTTGGTTGTCATACCAAGTACGATCCATCTGGAGTCTAGTCCCAAATCCTTAGTGAAGGATTCTATCCGCTGAGAGCTTCCCCTTTATCTCTTCACATCCTCGCTCACCTTTCCCTTTCCTCATTCCCTTTCCTTTCTTGTTGTAGAGGCAGTGTTGCCAATTCTAGTCCTATGGCATCTGCCTTGACCGGATCGTAACACTGATTGGCTTGTGGTGATTGCACAATGTGCTTCATGTGCTTATGCTGTTTCTCACTTGCCTGTTGCCCTCATTTCCAGCATTATCAGCCATTGCCTGACCATTTTACTCCCTTCCAAGTGACATGCTGGCTGGGTTTACATAGTGTATCTAGATGTATTTGCTATGCTCATCACAGCGGTCTTGTCTGTAGATGTCTCCACTCAACTGATTTCTTTGTCAATGTGCTCATGTACTTGATGTTCTTTGTTATTGGTTGTTCAAGACTTCTCATCAACCTTCCTGACCTCAACTTTGTTACCCACTACCTCTCAGTCCTCTCTGCACAATCTCCTAACATGCAGTGTCTGTATTGCATGCATGCTCATCAACCAGTCTTCTGGGGCTTTGTTACACTTGACTTGGATAGAGATGAGTGTAGACTTCACAATCAAAGATGTGGTCAGATGTAGTCAGATGTAATCAGATTATCAAGGTGATGAAGTGATGAAGTGATCCTTCAGAGGGGTTCAAAGGTTCAAGGGAGTCTAGCACACACTCAGTAGTAGTGCAGAGACTAGTCAAAGGAGGTTTGAATACTAAATGTTTAGTACCAGGGTTTCAAGGATGGTGGGCAAAGTAGATCAAGATTTGAGGAAACTATAGAAGTACAAATATGAGGTTTATATACCTTGTAGCCTCAGCAATATATAACTGAATAGAAGGTTTGGAAAGTCAACAGAATGTTCTTGAAAGTACACTTATGAAGCCTGATGGAAGGTAAAGGAATGGGCTCATAGAAGATGCCAGAAGGCATTAGAAACCAGCAGAGCTGGGATGGAAAATGGCACAAGGCAGGGCTAGAACAACCCAGTCACTGGTGAGTTGTATAAATGAAGGTAGACATATGTACATACTGTATGTAGCAATCAAGGAAATGAAGGAACTGAGACAATGTATGAAAAGAAAGGATGTATGAAGGAAAAGGACAAATCATAACAGGCTTCATGCAACTTGCCCACTGGCTCTACTGGCCCAGTGCTTATCATATTTGAATTTGATGTGTCAATGGCCCTCTCATCAGCCTCCTAACTTGCCATCTTGGTGTTATGTTATGCTAATGCATAGAACCTAGTTGAAGCACACACTCAAGTGTAGTGCAAAGACACATATGAAGCATAGATCTCACTATGACAAATCTTAGAGACTTATCACTTGTGGAATGATCAGATTCTAGCAAGTATATTGTATAGAACTAGATGAGAAACAACTATACAAAAGGGTGAAGTATTTATACTGGCAGGAGCTGCACACAAACCATGAGCACAGACCATCTGGGCTAAGGAAAAGATGAGGCAGTGTAAGAGAACTGCCTAGAATGTAACTACTCATCCATATGAAGCAAATCATCCATAAATGTACTATATCCTAAGGTAATGGCCATGAGAGTGTAGGCCTCTCGCATATGGGAAGGAGAATAAGCCAAGGTGTAGTTAGAAGATGAAAAAGTAAGGAAATCCATAACATTACCCCCTTCATATGAAAAAGACTCCAACTCTTCCTCTACCTCTTCAGTCTCTACCCAACTGGCCTCTCTTGTTGATCTCATAGTTGGTAGGGTTGTGGTTCCAGTTGACCCATTCATTATCCTTAAAGATGCAATTGTCAGTGATGTGGCTGACCTCTTTGCAGAGAGCACAGACTCAATGAGGGCATTGAGCCTGGATGTGACCGGGGGCGGTGGTGTTGTAGAAGGGGCAGATATATTGGTCACAGTTGACCCAAAAGTGGTCAGGGCTGTGACATTCATAGCAGCAGAGGCAGCAGTGGGAAGGAAAATTAGCCCAGGAAGAGGGTTGGGCATGCAATGGAGTGGCAGGGGTTGTCTGTTGACCAACTGCCAAGAGGGCAGGGAAGATGGGGTGAGCAGGGATGACAATGATGAGGGTCCTGGAGTGGGGACATGACAAGGGGAGGTTGAACAGGCCTGGCTTTCTCACCTAGGATGTCTTGAGCCCACTGAAAGGTCCAATGGAATGAGGATGGTGGTTCCAAAACTAAGGTGTCATTGCTCCTCCTAAGAGAGGTGGATGCATTGGACACATCTAAGAGGGGGGTGAGAGGTCATTGTCAACACAGGGGTTGGTGCCCCCTCATTGATGCTGCTCTGAAAGGACTCCAGGGATTCTGACCTGGTGGCCCCAGAGGGGGATCCTGCCCCAGTGGTGACTGCACTGGAAGATGGAGGAGGAACTGGAGTGGGCATAGGAGATGGGGAGTTGGACTGACTGTTAATCCCCTCATGGGTAGCTCCATGGTTAGAAGGACGAGGAGCAGGGGCAGCGGGGATGTTGAGGTTATCCTCAGAGAAGTAGATCTTGCATTCCAGCTCCAACATAGAGAGGACAAGAGGGCACAGGATGTGTTACAGTTTGCTTCTCTCAATGTCTGTTTATCATTATGACATCTTTCTTTCTTTTGACTTTAACTTATTTTCACTTTCAAAGTCACATGACTCATTTATCACCTGACTTCTTGATGTAAGCTATGCCATCAGTCATCATGATGCACTCTGAGTCTCTCTGAGTCTAATGGACACATTAATCCTTTTATAGTTATATTGTTCTCATGTTCATCTCCATGCTGTGCACTTCTCTTCCATTCTGCCACCGCATATGATTGCATCATGTCTTTCATTTCCACTCTTCCATTTCATGGCTATGCTTGAGTCATGTTATGACTTATGCCTTTAATCTCCGTCACTCCTATATGCACATATATATTCATATCGGTAGATCTGATACAAACATGTACACACACTATGAATAGTATATAAACCTCAAGACTTCACTGGATGGCCTCCAGTTTAGTTCTCTTGGAGTTTTCCCCTACTTCCAAGACTGAGTCCAATTCCTTTATATCTCATCCTCAGTTGACATTCAGTGACAACCTGAAGTACAACTAGTACTTGATTTAGGGTTGTTTCAGAATGGGAGAGATGGCAAGAGGGGGAAGCAAGTCCACGACCACACTGAACTCCTGGTTCCAGAGGAGATCTAAGGTTAGGGCTCTGACCTCAGTGGTGGTTCCAAAAGTGGCAGTGTAGATGGGGGGTTGGTTATCAGGGATCAGGTGGGTCATTATACATACACCTCACCATGGCATATGACCTATACAATCTGGTCAATGTGATGAGGTTGTAGTTAAAGGTGAAGGTGTGGTTCCTTTTAATGAGAAGGATGGTGGTGACAGGATTTTTGAGGACAGAGGTGTAAAATATGTAATGATGGAAGATGGAGAGACAGTTGCAGTGGATGGGGGGTGTCTGGGTAATGGCCATTGTGATGGAGTTTAAGCAGAGGATGGGGGAAGTCCTTGGAGTGTCAAAGTTTATAAGCTTGAAGGATTGTTTGAGAATGTTTGAGACTTCCCTCAGGTTTCCAAGTATTCTCTGCTACGAAGTACCCTTTCCATGAGGTCAGGTACTGTCTCCAGCCTTGTGTTCCACAGTATAAGAGGATTTTGTCTACTTTATACTCCTCTTCTCCTCCAACAAGATCCAGTGGGGGGTTGGAGTAATTGGGACCATATTCTGAAGTCTCCCAATAGGTCGATAAGAGGAAAACATGAAAGACATCATGGATCTTCCAGGTCTTAGGGAGGCAGAGATGGAATGCCACAGAGAAGATGACTTGGGCAACTTCAAATGGTCCCTCTCATCTGGGGGCAAGTTTCCTAGAGGGGTAGCAAAGGTGAAGGTTCTTGCCTTCTAGCCACACCTTATCTCCTATCTTCCATGGGTGGAATTTGGAGGAGATTCACTCCTTCATGCTTCTTTGTGCCTTTTCATGTGCAGCAATAGCTTCTGATCAGGCTTCTCTGAGTATTTCCAATCGCTGTTTCAGAGTGGGGAGAAACATCTTTTCAATTGGAGGATAAAGATGGGGTTCATATCCCATCATGAGGGAGAAGGGTGATTTATTAGTGACAGGATAAATGGCAGCATTATGGGAAAACTCAGCCATGGAAAGGAGTTCTGCCTATTTCTCAGGGTGTCCATTGCAGAAGATGTGAAGATAGATCTCCAGTTCTTGATTAACTCACTCAGTTTCACTGTCTGTTTGGGGGTGATAAGCTGTGAAAAGGGCTAGATCATATTTGAGGAGCCTGGCCAGTTCTCATGCAAAGGCAGATGTGAATTGGGGTCCTCAATTGGAGATGCATCTGTCATGTAATACAAAGTGGTGGAAGACAGTTTTAAAGAAAAGAAGGGCTACACCTGCCACATCAATTGTTTTGAGGCAAGGGGCATAAATTACCCCCTTTGTAAGGCCATGGTCAACCATGACCATGACAGAGTCAAAGTCAAGAGAGGAGGGGAGATCAGTGATGAGATTGACAGAAACAGATTGGAAGGGGTGGGTTGCCAAGAAAGATAATGGGGTAAGAGGTGGAGGGGTGGGGTGGGTATTAACCTTGTGGACTTGGTGAGCAGTGCAGCCTGAGATGAAATGGTGGACAAAGGTGGTAAGGCCAGGCCACCAATAATTGTATTGAAGGGTGTTGACTGTGTGGAAGTAACTGCCATGACCTCTGGTTTCGCTCTCATGGATGGAGCAAACAAGGTCCTGGTGGACTGAGTCAGGGGTGAAGAGTTTGTTGTGGGAGT
Organism: Boletus rufocinnamomeus; assembly: GCA_038092675.1. Lineage (NCBI taxonomy): Eukaryota > Fungi > Basidiomycota > Agaricomycetes > Boletales > Boletaceae > Boletus > Boletus rufocinnamomeus. Next base: position 23,933 of record JBBPQV010000083.1, read on the forward strand.
AGAGATGGAGATGGTTGTAAATCCAGTCTGTCCAGACAGCACAGGGAAAGAGGGATGAGCTGTCAGCAAGGGCTCTAACAGCATTGAGTATGAAGGGGTCTGTAGGGGAGGATGTCATGATCTTCTTAGCGAGGACAGCATCAATGGAGTGAATGAAGAGATTGGAGAGGAGGGTGATGTCCTGATTATCAGCAATATTGGTGACATCATCTCAATGAGAGAGAGCATCTGCAGGATCCATCTGAGTACCAGGGAGGTGGTCAAAGGTCAGGTCAAAGTCCTATAGGAACATCAACCAGCAAGCTTGGCAACAAGACAGTTTTCTGGGTTGCTTGAAGTAGGTCAAGCTTTTGTGGTCAGTGAGGATGGTGATGGGGTGAGAGGTACCTAGGAGATAATGTTGCCATTCCTCCAATGCATGAATGACAGTGAGTAGTTCGCAATCATAGATGTCATAATTCCTCTTGGCTGGGAAGAGGTTTTGAAAAAGGTAGGTGTAGGGGTGGAGATCGCCATTGGTGTCTCTTTGCATGAGGATGGCTCCAGTAGCAATGAGGGATGCATTAGTCATGATGAAGAAGGGAGAGAGGATATCAGGGAGGTGTAAGACCAGATGTTTGGTGAAGGCATCTTTGATGGCAAGGAAGGCATTCTGTTGGAGGGTCTCCCATGTCCATGGGGTGTTCTTGTTACAACCTGTAATAATGTGACACCAATGAGTAGTTTGGCTGTCTTACTCCCATGACAAAGAGGAGTAGCCTGCTAGACCTAGAGTTGGTGGCAATAGAGAGTCCTTACCAGGACTGTGATGAGAAAGCAAAAGAGATGGCAAGTGAAGCAAGCCAGCAAGTTGAGCCCAAGCTTACATGGTAGATTGTGTAGGATTAAGTTAAAGAGATGATATATATGGAGTGTGAATATATATACTGCCTGAAGGTATTTAGGGCAGGTGAGACAGATAAGGAAATGTGTCATAAGGGCTGGCACAGACACATGAAGACATGTCATGTAAGAGGTAAGGAAGATGCATCACATATAATAAGCATGTGACGGTGGAGGCAGTGTCTATTGGAACAATCAGGAATGAAAGAAATAGGAATGGGGAAAATAGGATCAGAAAGGTGGTGTGTACTCAAAAGAGAATGGATCAGTGAAGCTGTCCTCAAAGGCAGTGTCTGGCACTGCATACTCCTGGAGAGATGTGATGATGTCATCCCATAATGACAAGCTGGGATAGTCAAGAGGAAGGATGGGAGAAAATGAAGGGGGGTTACAAATACATAACATTCCCCTCCATGTACATCTGAAGTTCCATCTCAGATCTAGTCTTAATTGTCTCAGTCTCCTTCATTCTCCTTGTAATTGGTGACATCCCAGTCCATGGCTGAGAGGTCGTGGAGGGGACAGTTGACAGCGAGATGTCCAACCTTGTCACAGTAGTTGCAACATCGGTGAGGACAGTCAGCCTGCTTGTGTCTGGGACAGAGGGTGCAACAGAAGGGACATTGGTAGCAAGGACAGTGGGTCCTGAGATGTCTGAAGGTGTGACAGTGGTAGCACCATACAAGGACCACAGGTGGATAACACATGGTGGAGGGAAAAGGGCAAGGTAGAGTACCCACATGGGGTGGGGAATAATGACATTTGGCTGGAGTTGCTCAACTGGAATTGGGTCAAGTGGGGGTCATGATTCCCCTGTGTCCGTTGAGAACATTGACAGGACCAATCTTGACAGCTGTTGAAACATTTCCCAGAGTGGAAGGAAGGTTATGGGCAGTCTGGGACAGGAGTCCAGTGGAGATGATATGGAGACAATGGGGACATCATCGAACGGTATGAGGAGATCTTGGATCTGCTGAAGGGGTAGGTGGTACAGGAGTGGCAGGATGAGTGGGAACGAGGGTAGACTTGGAGGAGGGGGAGTCCTCAGAGGGGACAGAGAGGGTACCAATGTCAACTTGGCTTCTAAGCTCAAGATGAGGTCATCAATAGCTTGTAGTGTTGCCATGGTTCAGTTTTTCACTTTTGTAGTCATTTGTGTGGTCTTTGTCTCTAGTGTGCCATTTCTTCATGGATCTTGATGTTCCCATTGAATGAAATGTAGTCCAAATCCATGGTCATCAGTGAAAACAAGGATTATGCAAATCCATGCAGCCAATTGTGAGATATATGCTTAATATTAGCATTGATTAAATCTGGTTTTATTGAAACTAAGCAATAGTTAAAGTGAAATAACTCAATGTTGGATGGTCCAATCTGTTACAGACCCTATTATTTTTCCTACATTTCTATCTATTTTTCCTGATTTTCTAGAGCGACTTTCGCATTTAGCCCCTATCTTTAGCCCCTATCACCCGAGATGCTAATGCTCAAGTCCCCATCTACAATCTGTGGCTCCCCCTTTCTTGCCCCTTATGCCTAGACCCTTCTAGACCTATTCTACCGTAAGTGACTGGCAAGGACTCATGTTAACTCAGTGTTCATCTCTGTTATGATCCAGTCTAGGCAGATGCCGAAGGACTGAGATTGGCAACACTGCCCTGACAACAAGAAAGTGGGAGGAGATAGAGAAGGGAAAAGGTGAGTGACGATGAGAAAGGAAAAGGGAAGCTCTCAGCGGTGGAAATCCTTCACTAAGGATATAGGGGACTAGTCTCCAGACAGATCATACCAAGTATGACGACTTGGCGGTTGACCTATCTTCCAGAATGCAGTGGTTTACCACACTGCTGGGTGAGGGTGGATTAACTGACTAGGAGCAAACTTGCTGCTAAGACTTTTGAAGGTCAAAGATGAAGAGATTAGAACTAGGGAGTTCCATCTCTTGTCACTAGTGTTTATAGTAGGTATGAGTGTGCATGGACCAAGGGTATTGTGGGTGCCATGGGAGTACTACTACTAAATACAGAGAAATGGAATGGAAGTAAGGACAGTAATTAAAAAGAAGGAAGGTGTGGGAATACATGTGGTGACTGCATGGTGATGGGGAATGGAAGAGAATGGTAAGTATGGAAGATCTCATTGGGTAGAATGGAAGATGCAATTGGGGAGATTGGATTGGGGATTATGTAAGTAGATTGGGTTAGGATCGAGTGAAAGGGGAAGATGAAGGAAAGAAGGTGAGATCATAACAATCTCTGTCTCCTTTATGAATACTGTTGACTCACACTGACTCCCTATGACTTCTTATGACTCCTATCCTATGCCCCTGTCCTGTATGACTCCTCATGATTTCTACAGACTCATCCTGACTCCTCTTGACTCCCTGTAGCATAGGATATTGTCAGATCTAGCGTACACATGTACAAACCCCTAGACAGTATATAAGGCCAAAGTTGCCCTCCAGAGGACTCCCCAGTCTTGTCCTCTTGGAGATTTCCCAACATCTCCTCTGCAGCTACATCTCTCACTCTCACTGTCCTCTCTGGTGGCTAGCACTCGTTTGGTGGGTGTTGGTCATTTCATTAGAACAAGACTTCTAATGAGGACCCGTGTAGTCCCAATCTACATTCTCAAGTGCTTGGAACCCTTGTTACTCCACCTGCTCTAGCTCTAATACTATAGTTGACAATCAGTACGACCTACTTTGTGCTTGACCCTCTAGTTTTTACACTAATCCATTGACTGGGTTTAGTGTCCATCGTAGTCAAGGAAGAAGAATCCCCTGTCGTCCTTCCCCTACTTCAGTCAGAGTCAGTGGAGAAGAAAGAAGAGGTTTCAGAGGATCTTTCTAGTAGTAGTGGAGACTGCACCTCACTTAGCAGTTACCATACCTGTTTGCCCCCAATCTGCCTCTCACCCCTAGGATGGTACACACTGTATAGTGAGATTTGTCAGCCAGCTATGCCAATCAGAGAACCAACTCCACTCCCAGAACCAGTCAACTGGGAGCCCATGATTAATCACCATGGAACAGTTGCCCACACCACCACACATGCCCCCTCACTTCCCTCACCTGATCAGTCTATGCTTGTGGACAATCTCCATTTTGCTCTACATTGAGCACTTGTACCATTGGCAGTTTCTTCGATCGTTAGAGAGGGTATACTCCTTGACATTGAGCAGAGAGCCCAGCAGTGGAGACAGGCTAGAATTTGGAAACAGGTTAACAAGGCCAGAAGAAGAGTCGAGCCAAGATTACAGAATCTCGCATGGCCTTTACCCATTTCCCCTCATCCTCCTATTAACTGTCCTCCTCTACCTTGCTGGTCAAGGGATCTCCCAGACCCTGCTATTTACCCTTGCACTTTACTGAGTCTTCAACTCAGAAGAGTACTTAGGGCACCTAGATGTTACACTCCATATTAGGTACTTGGTCATCGCTTCTATTCTTGTACATCCTGTCATTCATTGAATCCCAGTTCATCCCTTTAATCTCCAAAACAAACCCATTCCCATCTGAGTCACATTGCCATCAGTAGACTCATTAATCCCAGAGGTACCAGCACCACCCTATCAACCTCGGGTTAACAGTGGCAGGATCCCAGTTCAGGAAACAAACTCAGATGCCAATTGGGCCAGCAGAACATGCCACTCTAGTACCTCCACTGGCTATAATGCTGGATCAGAAAACTCAAGTCAGTCCAGATCATACCATGCATACCAAGACACCAGTGAACAAGTCTGAACCAATCAGAAAGGATATATTTAATCCTTATGTAGAAACCAATCACACACTCAAGAATCTAGTTTATGACATCCCCAGACATTTTCAGTCACCTTACATCACCCCTCTTTGTGAAAGGCCGTGATTTGAGCAGGCTTTCATTCTAGCACAAAGAGAGCTGATCCAATATCATTACCAGGTCAGCCCTGGCTATCCCATGCCACAGTGATTCACTTCAGAACCCTAAAATGTGGACAGAGTTACTCAATATCAGAAATTAAACTCTGATCAGAAAAGGCAATTCCAATCCCATGTTACCTCATCACTCAAATGCAAATCAGGCTCACTCTATCTTCCCGATTCCCCCTATCAGTGACTCTTGAAGACATCATATCATCTCAAGAAAAAGACTACTCCTAGAAAACCCAAGAAGTCTTTATGAACCAGTATCTCTTTGCTCTATTGTATTTAACTACTCTAGCAGCAGCTCTAGCCACATTCCTTGTGTATCATGTGACTTGCAAAGGACAAGGCCTTTGCATCAACATCTGAAAGTTGGACAGATTCTTTATCATCTCTCTAGACAACCTAAAGCATCTCACTTATCTTGATCAGGAATTTGCACACTATCGCTGCATTGCTAAGAAAATTGAAAACCCAGAAGAAGATTCAGACTCTGTCCCAGGACTAGATACTCCTGAATCACAGCTCAACCATCTTGATGAAGAAAATGGTTGGAATGCACAAGGCACCAGTTGGGGAAATGATATAGGATCACAACCCAATCCCAACTCACCAGATTGGGTTACTTGGATGTTTAACAACATCCCCAACTTCCAAATTGCAGAAATTGCAGGACAATTCACTGGTAATATATTCCACCAGTACTACCATGAGACCAATGACACAGATTACAACTTCAGTGCATCAGTTGTCATACAAGCCAACTTAACCCCTATGGAAGAAGTCACCACTATCAAAGAAGTTGTCGAAGAAGCCCCTGAACAGCAGGACTGGTGGGAAATTAACTCCAATGATGAAATCCCAGGCTTCATATTTGGTGAATAGTTCACCTTTGGAGCTCAGAACAAGAACTAGGTTTCATTTCTTATTGCCACAACTCATGTACAGTTTCTAGCTTCTCTTGTTGTAAATCTAACTTCACCTCTCTTGCCCAGTATGACATCCTTTGATCTGACTCAGTTCAACTCTACTGCTTTCCAACAACAGTTGCTTGGACCACTCAAGATGAAAAATGGTCCTTGATCAGTATCCAACTTGGTTTGCTTACCAATTATGCCAAGAACCTCAAAGACAAGCTTGATTAGGCAAATGCACAAATTGCTGCAATACCACCACCATCAGGAGCCAGATCTAAGGTTGAGATCTATCAGGATCCTAGAACCTTTAATGGAAAAATCAACAAGTTTGAAGAATGGTGGCTTGGTATGAAGACATGGATCTTGGTCAATACCAACACTATCAACCTGCACTTGTACAAGGCCATTGTGGCTGTGTTATCTCACATGAAGGGACCACATGCAGGAACCTTTGCCACCTCCTGTCTAGAAAAGGGAATATTCTACACATGGAACAGGCTTGAGGATGAAATTGAAAAGCAGTTCTGCCCAACTATCTGTCCAGATTGGGCTTTACAGAAGCTGAAGGCCCTCAAACAAGGAAACATGAGAACATGTGACTTCCTCAATGCATTCCAGAAACATGCTAAGGAAGCTGACATTGGTCAAACCCATACTATAGATATCCTTGAGGCAAACATGAATCCAGAAGTTCATGACCAAGTTGTCCAAGAAGGAAAATGAACTCACAGTGACTTAGCTGCTTATCTCATGGCAATCAAAGATGCCAGAGAAATGCTCAAGACAATGAATTTCCTAAAGAAGAAGAAAGGGTTCACACCACACAGCTTCTTCTGTGGAAATGGACATAATCACTCATGATGGTCTTCATGTGATCCCAATGCTATGGACATAGATGCTATGCATGTACATTGGGATACTGAGTCAGAAGATGAGGACTCAGATGATGAGGAACACATTCAGGCCTTCACCAGAAAAAAAAAGAAGCCTCCTAAGAAGTGCTTCACCAGATGCTTTAACTGTGGAGGAGATGGCCATCAAGGCAAAGATTATAAGAAGCCCTCCACTAAATGCAAAGAATGCAATTGGTCCCAAGGAGAACACAAGAAAGTGTGTTCAAAGTAGTGCAAGATTCACACCATGAACAATGAAACTCCCACAGAGGGAAAAGCTTAAGTGGCTTGAATAAACTGGGTGTTCAAGTTGCTGCATCGTCAAATGTATGTACTAGTAAATCTCCTTTGAATCTAAATTATAGCTGAACAGGGTCTCCAATTGATTTGGAGCTCAGCTGAGGCTTGAAATTGGCACTTGATTCTGTTCATACCCCTAACTCTTGCAAAATCCCAGTCAACGCAAGAATCTGCTTGCTTAACCAGAAGGAAATTGTCTTGTCAATAAGCATTGCTCCTATATGTCATTGACACTTGAAATTGAAGGCCAAGGTATTGCTTGATAGTGGAGCTAATACAATCTATATTGACCAATTGTATGCAAGATGGCTCAAGCTCCCACTCCTATCTCTACCTAGTCCAATCCTGGTGTATAACATTGATGGAACACATAACGCTGCAGGATCCATTACACATTATGTGGTAATAGTCATTGAGTTTCAGGGACACCATGAGCAAGTTACAGCAGAAGTGACCAATCTAGGAAAGAATGAAATAATTCTTGGTTACACATGGCTGAAGCTTCACAATCCCGATATAGACTGGACAACTGGTGAAGTCCAAATGACTAGATGCCTGCACACTTGCCACACTCTAGAAGGGAAATCCCCTTTCACACAACAACTTGAGTCTGAAGAACAGGACTCTCTCATGATCATTCATGCCATCAAAATAGAAAATCAGGTCCTGAGTGACCCAAAGTCTGAAAATCTAGTATCTAAGGTATACTGTGACTACATGAACGTCTTCTCTAAGAAAGACTTAGAAAGGATGCCTGTGTGCAAACCATGGGATCATGCCATAGAACTAAAGGAAGACTTCAAACCTAAGAGGGGATGCTTGATTCCCCTTTCACCTGAAGAACAGAAGAAAGTATCCAACTTCATAGATGATCAGTTGAAGAAAAAATATATCAGACCTTCTAAGTCTCCACAAACGTCACCAGTATTCTTCGTGCCAAAGAAAGACAGATGAAAGTGAATGTTATAGGATTATTGCTACCTTAACAAACATACAGTCAAGAACAACTACCCCTTACCCTTGATCTCACAGATTGTAGACAAGCTTAAAGGATCTAAGTGGTTTACCAAGATAGATCTCAAATGGGGTTACAACAATATTTGCATCAAGGAAGGTGACAAATGGAAGGCAGCCTTCATTTGTCATCAAGGTGCTTATGAACCAGTTGTAATGTATTTTAGCTTATGCAATTCCCCTGCCACATTCCAAACTATGATGAATGACATCTTCTCCAACATGTCTGATATAATGGTTGTCTATCTTGATGACCTCATGATCTTTATGAAAACAGATGACATCAAGGAGCACGAATGGATCATAAAGATAGTATTGCAATGCCTCCAGGACCATGACTTGTTTGCAAAACCAGAGAAATGCACCTTTAGTGTCCAAGAAGTGGAATTCCTTGGCATGATAGTCTCTAGAGATGGGATCAAAATGGATAACAACAAAGTTAAAGCCATTATGAAATGGCCAATTCCCAAAACAGTAAAAGGTGTCCACAGTTTCCTAGGTCTAGCTAATTTCTATAGGAGATTCATCAAAGGATATGCACAAGTAGCAAGACCCTTGAATAATCTTACCAAGGATACACTCTTCACCTAGAAGGAAGCACAGCAAACAGCATTTGACATGCTTAAGCAACGATTCACCACCACTCCTATTCTCACTTACCCCAACAATGACAAAGTATTCCGTCTTGAAACAGATGCTTCAGATTATGCAACTGGTGCAGTTCTCTCTATAACAAAATGGTAAATGGCACCCTGTCGCATTCTCCTCTCATAGTATGATGCCTGAAGAATGGAATTATCCCATTGTGGACAAGGAAATGCTCAGTGTCATTCACAGTCTTGAACAATGGCATCATTACCTTGAAGGCGCTCATTATGAATTCAAGATATGGAATGATCACGCAAACCTTCAATGGTTTATGAAATGCCAAGACTGCTACAGATATGCTTTTCACCCACATCTTTTTCCTCTCATGTAATCTAAAGATGAGTCACGTGACTGCACAGCCACTTTAATTTTCGTCAGCACTGCCATGCACTGCCTCCTTAATCTCCACTTGTATCAATGGATACAGCCTTTACTCATATCTGCCAGTGTCAGTGAATACTGTTTCCATCAAGTCACAAGGACTCATTCCTTCATTTCTGCTTGTTCCTAGTCATGATGACTATGAACCATATCATGTACCAATGGGTACTGAGTACATATGAACAGGCTATGCCCAAGGCTATGTCTCAGAGTCATGATAACTCCTTACATTAAGGGACTACACCCAAGGCTATGCTCATAGGAGTCATCATGACTCATCCACAGTCATTACTAGTCACAACAAGTCATACTTTAACATCTGATGCACCTAAAACACATACATAGGTACATACATGAGCAAACCCCTGTAGAGTATATAAACCCGCAATGCAGCTCCCATGAAGTTCAGTCAAGTTCTTGCTGGAATTCCCTCTCAAAGGTTTCCTCTCACAAGCTTTGCTTGTCTCTAAGTCAGTATCAAGTGTAGAGCTTCCCAAGTCTTTCTTAGATCTTGAGGTCACCAACATTAGAACTTGACTATTCTTACTTCCATCACTCTATCACTCATAATGCTGCAGACTCTCCACATTAAAGGAGAACAAAGCCAGACTCGAGACTAAATGAAACCCTCACTATCATCATCTACATCATTATGCTGCATGTAACATCACCCACACCAAGCGTATGTAAGCAACAGTGTGAAGAGATACTGACAATGGTCTTTATCTGAAGAAAGAAAGACAAAGTGTCTTACAGAAATTCACCAAAGCTTGTCACCTCAAATACAGAAGAAAAGGAACAGTTTAATACTCCTTGTGTATCCCCAAGAGTACTGAGAAAATAACTGTCAAGAAGAAATTCGCCAGTACAACTGTTACAGATTTCTTTCCTTTTTATCCTTCTAATTATGCTCTCACTCATTCAACTTCTCACACATGAGAGGACTTTGCCCTTATGGCATTGACCATGCGATATGCCACCTTTACAGATGATCTTCTTGATACAGACAAATAACCTTTTCTAGGCAGTTCTCTTGTACTGCCTCATATTCCCCTCAACCCAGATGGTCTGTGTGCATTCTTATTTAGCTGGTCTGTGCACCATTCCCAGTAGTATAAATACTTCGCCTTTGTACACTAGTTCAGTATCTAGTTCTACGCAATCTATTGCCTAGAGCCTGGTCATTCTGCAAGTGATTAGTCTAAGGATTAGTCATAGTGAGACCCCTAAAAGTTTCTCCATGTCTTCACACTACACTTGAGTGTGCACTTTGACTAGATTCTACGCATCAGCATAACAACAACACTCATCCGACTATGATTCTGAAGAAGAATTCAGACAAAAGACATGGCAACAGATACAAGAGTCCAAGCCTTAGAAGCACAGTTGGCTGTCTTAACTCAGCAACTACAACAGCTTGCAGCAAGTGGCATGCAAAGCACTAACACGGAGATAAAGGTCTCAAAGAAGGTTGAAGCTGTACCCAATCCAGGATATTATGATGGGAGCTACAACAGATTCAATGAATGGATCATCAGAGTAAACATCTATGTCAATGCCAACCAAGAGACATTTGATGATGACAAGAAGAAGGTCATCACTATCCTTTCAAGAATAGGAGTCAAAGAAGGCAAAGACAAGAATGGTGCCAGCATGTGGGCACAGAACCAGCTCAACAAGTACATGAAGGGTTCTCTCCACTTATGGCCAGATATAGAAGATCTCATCACACTACTCAAAGATTGCTTCAAACCTGGCATGGACACAGACAATGCCATGGACCAGTTGACACACCTTAAGCAAGGACCAAGAGAATGCACAGAGTCATTCTTGACCAAATGGGTCGCACTATATGAAAGAGCCCAATGCAGAGACAGCATGTGGGTATACCTTCTCAAGAAGCACATGTGAGAAGAAATCATGAAGCACATCTTTGTCAACAGACAATGCAAGAAATATGTAATGCCATACTTGATCGAAATTAAGAAAGTTGGCAATTTATTGGAGTCATTTGCATTATGCTCCAACCAAGGAAGAGTTTGGCAGAACCAAACACATGATCACAGTCATTTGGGTTCCCACACATACAGTGGACAAGGAGAACCAATGGACATAGACACAGTACACATGAAAGGAAAATGCTTTAACTGCCAAGGACCATGTTTGGCTAGGGATTGCAACAAGCCAAAGAAGCAATGTGGAGAATGCAAGTTTCTAGGTAGAGGACACAGCAAAAGATGCTCCAAGAACAAGAAGAACAGCAATAAGAGATATGCTGATCACATGGGAGAATTTGATGAATCATGTTCATATGAAGATGCCAAGAGCAGTTTTGATGACTGCAACTCCCAAGAATCAGGAAAAGATGACAGTTGCTGAATGAACCAGGTGTTCAAGCAACTAAGAAGAAGTCTCTGTCACAGAACAAAGAAAGAAAATTGGAAAAGATCCAAAACAAGTATGAAGCACTTGCACCTTACATTGAGGAAGGTGAAGACAACGATGATTATTTATCCAATAGGACTGGGTCTTACACAAGTAAGCTTGCCACACTGGAATGCAGGCTTAATTTGGCCAAGAAAACCCAGAAGAAGAAGGTGGTCAAACCTGAACTGACAGAACAGGAACCACAAACCCCAGAAAAGAACCTAAGATCTATCAAGCTCAAGGACAAGATTTGTATAAGAATCAAAGTAATGACCCCAACATGAACAAGAGAATCAATTGAGATTGACACCTTATTAGACTCAGGTGCCATGGATACCATAGCAGATGAAGCATGGGTAAGGAAGAATTGTATCCCCATGAATAAACTTGAGCAACCAATATGGCTAGCAGGCACTGATGGATCAGAGAACAAAGGAGGAATGGTCACCCACACTGTGGACCTACTCATTGACTATCAAGGACACCGAGAAGTAGTGTCTACAATAGTAACCAAGCTAAGAAAAGTCCCCATGTTCATAGGGTTCTCATGGTTAGAGAAGCATAACCCTGACATTGACTGGAAGACAGGGAAAATTCAGTTCAGAAGGTGTCCAGAGTCTTGTCAACAACTTGCTGAAAAGTTGCACTTCCTACAAACCATTGAAAAACAAGAAAGGGACAACATTCAGTACATATACAAACGACTCAAGAAAGGACCAAATGATGGACCAAAAGAGAATCCTATGGTCAAAGAGAAGACATTGGAAGAGATGGTTCCCCCAGAATTCCATGAATATCTGGACATATTCTCCAAGAAATTATCAGAATGAATGCCAGAATGAAAACCCTGGGATCATGCAATTGACCTAAAACCTGATTTTCAACCAAAGAAGGGAAAAGTTTACCCCATGTCTATTGACAAACAGAAAGAGGTATCAGATTTCATAGATGATCAACTACAGAAAGGATATATTTGCCCATTGAAATCCCCTCAGACGTCACCAGTATTCTTCATGCTGAAGAAAGGAGGAAAGAAATGCATGGTACAAGACTACTGATACCTTAACCAGTGGATGGTCAAGAACAACTATCTGTTACCACTAATTGGCCAACTCATGAATAAGCTCAAAGGAGCTAAGATGTTCACCAAAATGAACCTATGGTGGGGATACAACAATGTACACATCAAGGAAGGAGACAAATGGAAAGGAGCCTTCATCTGTCACAGGGGAAGCTTTGAACCAGTGGTTATGTTCTTTGGACAAACCAATTCCCCTGCCACTTTCTGGAATATGATAAATGACATCTTCTATGATATGCAAGCATGCGTCATCATCTATATCATTTATATTCTGGTCTTTACCAAACATGAGAGCCAGAAAGAACATGATGCCATTGTACTAGAAGTACTCAAGAGGTTACAAGAACACAACCTCTTCATCAAACCAGAAAAATGTACCTTCTGAGTCAAGGAAGTAGATTTCCTAGGGATGATTGTATCTCCAGGAGGGACAAAGATGGATTCCACAAAGGTTAAGGACATACTGGAATGGCCAGTACCAAAGAATGTCAAGGGAGTGTGTAGCTTCCAGGGATTGGCAAACTTCTATAGAAGGTTCATCAAGGACTTCACTCAAAAAGCTAGACCTCTCAATGATCTCACAAAGAAGGATTGTGCATGGAGATGGTCCAAGGAAGAACAAGGAGCATTTGATGAGCTCAAGAAAGCCTTCACCATGGAACCTACTCACCTACCCAGACCAAGAATGTAATTTCCACTTAGAATGCAATGCATCAAACTTCACCACAGAAGCAGTACTTTCCATTGAGAAGGATGGAAAATGGCATCCAGTAGCCTACTCCTCATACAAGATGATGCCAGAACAACAAAACTATCTGATCACAGACAAGGAAATGTTAGTGATCATCTTGGCACTGGAATAATGGTGACATTACCTGGAGGTCACAAACAAGAAGTTTGAGATCTGGATAGACCATGCAAACCTCCAGTATTTCATGAAGTCACAGGATTTGAATCAACAACAGGCCAGATGGGCTCAATATTTGTCACAATTTGACTATGAATTGGTGAGAAAACCAGGAACATCAATGGGAAAGGCAGATGCCTTATCATGTAGAGAAGATCACGCAATAGGAGTTGACTAAGATAACAAAGGAGTTATGGTTATACCAGAGGCAAAGATCTGAGCTACTTACATGCATGGCCCAGGAGAGGATCTCCTGACATGAATCAAGGAGGTGCAGAAAGGCCTGACCCCAACCGCTATACAAGGATTCATGATTGACGATAAGGGATGGCACAGATTATTGGGAAAATTGTACATTTCCACAGAAAATTCTGATGACCTCTGACAAGATATCATTGCCCTGTATCACGACTCATCTATCGCAGGTCATGGAGGGATAGAGAAAACTTTGGAGCTCATTTTGTGCCACTACATATGAAAAGGGATATACGAACAAGTCAAGGAATATTGTTTCCAATGCAAAAGATGCAATCAGATGAAGCCAACAAACATCCTGCCAGCTGGAAAATTGAAGCCCAATGCAATTCCAGAAGCCCCCTGGCAAGACATATCTGCAGATTTCATCACAGACTTACCCACATCCAATGGCTATGACAGCATTCTAGTAGGCATTCTAGTAGTTGTGGACAGATTTTTGAAAGAAGCAATATTCATTTCCACAGACAAGTCAATCACAAGTTTGGATACAGCCAAGCTATATTGTGATAATGTATGGAAACACACGGTCTCCCACACTCTTTAATTTCCAATTGAGGCCCACAGTTTTTAGCACAAGTCATGAAGGATCTCAGCAAGATGTTAAGAATTGACCTTAAAATGTCTACGGCCTTTCACCCACAGACTGATGGTCAGACAGAAAGAGTCAACAGAGACCTTCAACAATTTCTGCAACTGTACATGGCAGAAGAGCAAGACAAATGGTTGGAATGGCTTGCAATAGCACAATTCCAATCCAATAACCAGGTACATTCAACAACAGGCAAGTCACCATTTCAAATGACACACTCTTATGCCCCACGAATGGGAATGAACCCAAAGACGCTAAAGCACCCACCGCAACACAATTCGCAGATAATATGAAGAAAACCTTGGACAATGTAAAGACATTGATGGAAAAGGCATAGGAACATGTGAAGGCCTAAGCAGATAAGCACAGATCTGAAGCTCCAATCTATGAAAAAAACCAACAAGTTTGGTTATCTACTGAACATTTAAATATGAAAGACACCAGACAATCATGGAAGCTTACAGAACGATGGATTGGCCCATACAAAGTGGTAGAAATGGTAGGGTAAAATGCTGTATGGCTCAGACTTCCCTGCCACATGATGATTCACCCAGTGGTAAATATATCATGGGTCAAGCCCTATAAAGAGAGACTTCAAGGTCAACAGATCTATAAACCCAGATCTGTCACAGTAATGAATGAAGAAGATGAAGAATTTGAAGTCAAACAAATTATAGACTCCCATCTCAAAGGACAAAAGTTGGAGTTCTTAGTCCATTGGAAAGGCTATCAAGAGGAAGATTGTACCTGGGAAATTGAAGGACACTTGTCTCATGCAAAAGACACAATCAAAGACTTCTATAGAACACACTCCTGTTATGCTGATGCGTAGAACCTAGTCGAAGTGCACACTCAAGTGTAGTGTGAAGACACGGAGAAACTTTTAGGGGTCTCACTATGACTAATCCTTAGACTAATCACTTGCAGAATGACCAGGCTCTAGGCAATAGATTGCGTAGAACTAGATACTGAACTAGTGTACAAAGGCGAAGTATTTATACTACTAGGCTAATGCATGGGTATCAGATACCCACCGGGGTCATTGGTGTGGGTACCTTGTGGGTATGGGTGTGGGTCTGACCTTCTGATACCCACACCCATATCCATACCCCAGTGTTGGGTATTGGTTGTAGCACCCATGGATATTGTGGGTATCCTTCACAAAGTAATAATAATAATAATAATAATAATAATTTAGGGTTGCCAAAGTTCAGTTCAGTTCAGTTTTGGGGTACCTTTGCCATGTGATTGTACAGCTCAGTCAGTGCTTCCTCTTGTGTCTGCTTTGCTAATGCTTTTTAGACTTCATTTGGACTTTCCATGGTGATGTGGTGGGTTTGGGAGCTCGATAGGTTGCTTAGGCCACTTCCAGGGTGGTGTGGATGGCTCAGGTACATCATCTGTCATGTGCTTGCACCATTCTTGCTGACTTTCCATTTCTCTAGCTAGCAACTTTATTTTAACTTGTTTCAACTTGCAGCATGTGCCACTCATTGCACTATCCTTCCTGAACCATCTCCCATCCTTTCCAACACTATCTGCATTACTTTCATGCTGCATTTTGTCCCCAATGCCTCCCATTTCATCCAGTTCACCTAGATGGCCTCCTGGCCCATTTCCTCAACTTGATATGCTCATATTATCAAAGCAGATGGTTGGGACAGTATTATTATACCTTAGGCTACACAATTGTTTTGTACAGTTGTATCCAAGTCTACGCAATACCCATGGGTGTTACCCACCATGGGTCCAGTCCAGGGTCTGATGTACATGACCCACAGCAGATACCCATACCCACAGCTGTGGGTACATACCCATTGTGGGTATGAGTGTGGGTCAGACCACTGATACCCCAGGGTATACCCATGCATTTGCCTATATACCACTGGGAATGGTGCACAGACCAGCTAAATAAGAATGCATACAGACCATCTGGGCTGAGGGGAATATGAGGCAGTATAAGAGAACTGCCTAGAAAAGGTTATTCATCTGTATCAAGAAGATCATCCATAAAAGTGGCATATCGCATGGTCAATGCCATAAGGGCAAAGCCCTCTCGCATGTGAGAAGTCAAATGAGCAAGAGTGTAATTAGAAGGATAAAAAGGAAAGAAATCCGTAACAACTCCAGCACACCTCAATGCTTGTGCATGATGCAGACAAGGTTCACCTCATTGTTCAACCCCTATGAGAATGTCACAGAAGCACTGCCCATGTGGTCTCACCTGGAATGCAAACCATAGGAGGGGGGTAGTGTTACAGATACACTTTTCACCCACATCTTTTTCCTCTCATGTGATCTAAAGATGAGTCACATGACTGCACAGCCACCATTAATCTCCACTGTCTGCACAGCCACTTTAATATCTGTCAGCACTGCCATGCACTGCCTCCTTAATCTCTGCTCATATCAATGGATACAGCCTTTACTCATTTCCAGTATCAATGGATACTGTCTCCATCAAGTCACAAGGACTCATTCCTTCATTTCCACTTGTTCCTAGTCATGATGACTATAAACCATATCATGTACCAATGGGTACTGAGTACATATGAACAGGCTATGCCCAAGGCTATGTCTCAGAGTCATGATAACTCCTTACATTAAGAGACTACACCCAAGGCTATGCTCATAGGAGTCATCATGACTCATCCACAGTCATTACTAGTCACAACAAGTCATACTTTAATATCTGATGCACCTAAAACATGTACATAGGTACATACACGAGCAAACTCCTGTAGAGTATATAAACCTGCAATGCAGCTCCCATGAAGTTCAGTCAAGTTCTTGCTGAAATTCCCTCTCAAAGGTTCCTCTCACAAGCTTTGCTTGTCTCTAAGTCAGTATCGAGTGTAGAGCTTCCCAAGTCTTTCTTAGATCTTGAGATCACCAACAAAGACCTTAATCACCGCCAAGTCAGATGGGCCCAGTACCTGAGCAGATTCAATTTCAAATGGTTACATAAGCCAGGTGCAACAATGGATAAAGCTGATGTACTCTCCCAGAGAGAAGACCATGCTATTGGTATGGAAACTGATAATACCAAAATACTGGTTATTCCACCAGAACAGGTTTGTGTTACAGAGGTACAGATCAACACCGACTCCAAGAAAATCAAGAAAACCATCAAAGAAATCCTTAACCTATGGTCTGAAACCGACATTAATAGCTTATGTAACAAGTATTCTTATGATCAAACCAAAAATGGACTACTTCACAATGAAAAAGAAAAGGTCTATGTGCCTGACAATCATGACTTACACATGGAAGTCATTAGACTTCATCATGAGACCCCTATCGCAGGACACCCCGATACAGAGAAAACCCTAGAACTCATATAACACAGCTATTCATGGCCAGGCATGAACACATTCATTAAAGAATATATCACTGGATGTGAACAATGTGCTCATATGAAGCCATCTAACCTTGCACCACCTGGTAAACTCAAGCCCCTAGAAATACCTAATGCCCCTTGGCTTGAGATAACTGCAGATTTCACCACCAACTTACCCTTATCTAAAGAATTTGACTCTATTCTTGTTGTTGTTGACTGATTCTCTAAGGAAGTTGAGTTCATACCTTGCAACAAAACCATCACTGCACTAGAAACTACAAGGTTCTACCTACATCATGTATGGAAAAATCATGGACTACCCCACAGTATCATATCTGACAGAGGCCCACAGTTCACATCACAGGTGATGAAAGATCTGTGTAAATGACTCAGTATTCAGCCTAGGCTATCCACCATGTTCCACCCACAAACAGATGGACAAACTGAGAGAATGAATAGAGACCTTCAACAATACCTTCATCTCTTTATTGCTGAAAAATAGGATGAATGGGTTGATTGGTTACCCATCACGTAGTTCTCCTATAATACTAAGCAACAAGCTTCTACCAAGAAATCACCCTTTGAAGTGACTAGGTCCTATACCCCTCGCATGGACTTTGAACAGAGAATAATTAAAGCACCAGCTGCTGAAGAATTCTCCAATAAAATACAGGATGTTCTTGCCCAGACAAAAGCCAATCTTGAGAAAGCACAAGAAAGGATGAGAGCACAAGCAGACAAACATAGATCAGACACCCCTAAATACCAGATCGGTGACAAAGTCTGGCTTTCTACTGATAACCTAAAACTAACTTGGGCTTCCAAAAAACTCACAGAAAAATGGCTCAGACCCTATGAGATCATGAAGCTAGTAGGAACTAATGCAGTTAAGCTCAAACTGCCACACACTATGAAAAACCACCCAGTAGTCAATGTCTCTTGTGTTTGTCCTTACAAGGAACAACTAGAAGGACAATCCTTGCTTCGCCCAAGACCAGTGACTGTCACTGATGACCATAATGATGAGTACAAAGTGGATTATATTGTGGATATACAATGCAAAGGCCAACAAGTTGATTACCTTGTACACTGGAAAGGATATGCTAAAGAAGATCGTACATGGGAATCTAAGAGCAACCTAGCAAACACATCAAAGGTAATTGCTCTATTCCATGAATAAAACCCCCAAGTAGAACTTTGCATGACCTTCACGGAAAACACCAGTCTGTTCAACCCCTATTGCGATTGCCTGGAAGTCAATCCTTAGAGATGGGATAGTGTTACAGACCCTATTATTTTTCCTACATTTCTATCTATTTTTCCTGACTTTCTAGAGTGACTTTCGCATTTAGCCCCTATCTTTAGCCCCTATCACCCGAGATGCTAATGCTCAAGTCCCCATCTACAATCTATGACTCCCCCTTTCTTGCCCCTTATGCCTAGACCCTTCTAGACTGTTAAAAGTGGGTAACTCTGAGGGGAGAACAAACTCCAGAACTCCAGAGTTGTCTACATGGACAGGACTTGGCTTCACTGTATGTGGTGTGCCCTTGTCAAGAGTCCTGTTGTCCTGGAATTTACTGAGGGTTGGAGGTAGACTTAAAGACATACTAGACATCAAGTTGAGCGGGAATCAGAGGGGAGTCTTCGAGACTCAAACAGGGAGAAGAGGAGTGATCTAAGTTGATATTCAAAGTAAAGAAATACAGGAGTTGTTCAGAGAGTTTATATACTTCGGAGTCATAGAGGAATTAGTAATGGAGGTGGAGTTGGTTTGTAAGTAAAGGTGTCAGAGGTAATGTAAAGCCAGAGCTGTGTTTCTAAATGAAACACAGGTACAAAGGATACTATGAAGCAGGTCTAGTATAGATTCAGAGGGATGGAGGTGTATGGAAAGTATGTAAGTATAGAACATAAGTATATACAAGGTCTGGGGGTCAGGGGATGCGTCTTGAGTGAGAACGCACTGGAGTTGGTATGGAGATGAGTCTGGAGGACCGGGGTTGGATTTACTAAATTTCCAGGATATGACATAGACCTATTCTACCATAAGTGACTCACAAGGACTCGTGTTAACTCAGTGTTCATCTCCGTCTCCTTTATGAACACCGTCAACTCACACTGACTCCCTATGACTTCTTATGACTCCTATCCTATGTCCCTGTCCTATATAACTCCTCATGATTCCTACAGACTTATCCTGACTTGTCTTGACTCCCTGTAGCATAGGATATCATCAGATCTAGTGTACACATGTACAAACCCCTAGACAGTATATAAGGCTGAAGTTGCCCTCTAGAGACTCCCCAGTCTTGTCCTCTTGGAGATGTCCCAACATCTCCTCTGCAGCTACATCTCTCACTCTCACTGTCCTCTCTGGTGGCTAGCACTTGTCTGGTGGGTGTTGGTTGTTTCACAATCAATATAATGTTTTTTTTAGCTGATAGCTGCTGCTAGAAACCACAGCTTCATATATACACACCTAGAGATCTATTATAAAATGGGCAAGATAAAAAATGGCAGTTTGAAACCATGGCAACACTAATAGCTTGTGCTTCTGTTGACTGTGGTGGGAGTGGTGGAAGTGGAGGAGTGAGGTGTTCCATCAAAGACATCAGTGTCAGCAGGAAGGGGGTCGTTGTTAAAGTATGCCTGTCTCACTTCCTCCAGAAGGGAAAAGATAACCAGGTGGAGGAAGGATGAGACTGTGGCAAGGGGAAGGATGGAGATACAGTAGTGAAGGCACTTGTCATGGAAGGCATTGAGTGTGACATTCTGGATCTCAAGTATGGCTTGTTTGATGGAGGCCAGTGGTGTGACATTGGATGTCTGACCAGTGTAGGAGTGTTCAGGTCTGACATGGGAACTTGTTGTGTCCCAGGTGGCCCAGGGGAGAAGGGAGCAAATAGTGATGAAGAGGCAGTAGAGGTGGAGAAGGTTGACAAGGGTGTCATTGCACAAGAAGAGTGGAAGTCTCTCTTGAGCAAATGACACTTCTTGGTTTTCCAAGAGGGAGACATAGATGAGGCAATGAGTGGAAGGGGGAAGACAGTGGATGTGAGTGAAGAGGGGGATGGAAGTGGCAAAGGGGAACAACATGGGAGTTCCTAAGAGAGAGGGATTCAGAGTCCACTCTTCTTTTTATACTCCTTTAGGATCATCTTGGCATTTCCTAAATTGCATGTGGGTTCCCACATTTGTTCCACATTTGAATATCCCTTCCAGTGCATGAGATACTGCCTTCTGTCTGGTTTTCCCTGATGGGAGAGTATAGCCTTGACTTTGTACTCCTTTTCTGATCCATGGAGATCTGATGGAGGATGTGGGAAGTTGGGGCCATGTTCTGTAGTCTCCTGAAATGGGGAGAGTAGGGAGGCATGGAAGATGTCATGTGTTATGGATTTCTTTCCTTTTTATCCTTCTAACTATGCTCTCGCCCATTCTTCTTCACATATGTGAGAGGGCTTTGCCCTTATGGCGTTGACCATGCAATATGCCACTTTTACGGATGAACTTCTTGATACAGATGAATAACCTCCTTTAGGCAGCTCTCTTGTACTGCCTCATATTTCCCTCAACCCAGATGGTCTGTGCACACTCTTATTTAGCTGGTCTGTGCACCATTCCTAGTAGTATAAATACTTTGCCTTTGTACACTAGTTCGGTATCTAGTTCTACGCAATCTATTGCCTAGAGCCTGGTCATTCCACGAGTGATTAGTCTAAGGATTAGTCATAGCGAGACCCCTAAGCCTCTTAGTGTCTTCGCACTACACTTGAGTGTGCACTTCAACTAGGTTTTACGCATCAGGATAACAAAAGAACTAGATCGTCCAGTTTACTTCTGCTATTTAGCATGAGGTCCTTCCCACCACCATTTCATGGCAAAGAGGAATCCAAGCTCCCTCCCCTGAGCAGGAGCAAGAAGATGTTGAAATTGCAGTACCTACTCTGACTACTGAACCCACCAATTACCATTACAATGACCCTGACTTCTGGACCAGGAGCTCCGCCACCCCCTGCCCTTCCTCCCCAACCACTCCCGTTCAATCTTCGTCTGGATTGCAAACAGATTTTCATCATTCACAACCGACTATTCCTCCAGTTGCGCCTCCATCACCATGAAGCACAACTACCAAAGAACGAGTAAAATCTCCATTAGAATTCCCTATGGACATCGATGAACACAAGTCAGAGATTAAGGCAGGTCTGCTGGATGATTTCTCTGGTCACTCAGATGATGCGTCATGATGGCTGCTGGCCATGAAGGCCTACTTCCAGATGAATTCTCACTTCTACAACAATTGAGCCAAGACCCTTACCCTTCTTGCCAAGATGAGCAAAGGCCAAGGGAAGGACTTCTCCAAGGGTTGGTCTGTATTTGCGTT
>JBBPQV010000084.1:0-45770 GCA_038092675.1 Boletus rufocinnamomeus
GTAAGATAAGCCAATAATATTTGCGTACTTATCCCACACATCACCATGCCAAGCGCAGTGACCGGCCCCGGAGCGTCCGAGCACCACCCCGTGACGAGTGCGCCCAAGTTTTCTGATCAGCTTCCTTTATCATATCCTACTTACTTTCTCTGCGCCTGTTAGCCGGCTTACCTAATCCGTGCACTACTGACATTATTTATTTCTGTGCGCTAGAACCTTGATCCGATAGCTGGTGCAGAAACTATCAGTCTGAATGTCTGTGAATGTATGCAACAACTCAGTTTTTTGCAGACCACGTCGGCATTGTAAAGTTTCATGTTTGCCACGTTGCAGCATCCGGAAGCACAGGAACGGGTACAAGCAGAGCTCAATGCGGTCGTTGGCACAAATCGGCCTCCAAACTTTGACGACAGGCCGAACCTTCCGTACATTGAGACTGTATCCCGTTGTACCCCTTGGCAAGTATCGACCACGACGCTTGCATTAATTCTTACGTTCTTGTTAGCAACCCCCCATGGTACCACGGCCGATGACATTTGTGAAGATATGTTTATCCCGAAAGGTGATAATACAATGAAATCTGAGGGGTATATCTGTTGATTCTTTTTTCATTGTACATGTTAGGATCTATAATGGTGGCTAATATTTGGTTCGTACACAACCTCTTGTCACGGTCTTTTCTGGACCTTGGTACAATGATTTTGAAGGGCCATGCATCGTAACGAAAATGATTACCCAGAATCTGACGTCTTCAAACTTCCTGAGAGATTCTTTGTAGATGGGAGGCCCAATGGAGACAAGCATATTGACAACCTTGCTTTTGGCATTGGAAGGTATTTTTGACATCTCTGCATCCCATTGCCGACCCTGCACGTCAGATGCGTGGGTCCAGGTCGTTGCACTACTGATGGTTCGATGTGGGCTGCAGCCGTGTCGATTTTGAACCGAGTTTCAGTACCAGGGTAACTACGCAAGTCTTTTCGGAGTGGCAATTGCTCTTTGATCTACATCTTTGAACAGGTGTCCTGACCCATTCCCTTGCTCTATTACATCACGATTGTTGAACATCGACATCGACAAGCTTTTGCCACTGAAGATGTTTGAATTACGAGTTTCTGTTGACACAGAGGCGAGTGACTTCACCAATTACGGAGACTCTGGGCTATGGGTGTGCTACCATGACCGGCCTCGGATGTCCCTGCGCGACCGGTTGCTTTGCATAAAAATACAAATACGAGGTAGTTGCGATCTAAATTCTTGAAGAACCTGCTCTACGATGTCGGAGTATTGAAGTGGACGAAAATTCCACAGAACGGCGGGACATTGGAGGGTTTAGATGAACCTGAACGAGACAAGCTTGCGGGTCCATTCGATCGCGGACGCCTTGTTCACGTCTATCGCTCCAAAGTGTCTCGACACTTGCACGGAAACGGTCGAACACCGAGCACTGATCAGCTTCAGTGGTAGCAGGGACAGGGGTGAGAGCGGCGATCAGGTTTCGGAGGTGCATGATCTTGGCTGCGATACGACTGCCACGCCGAGGTTGCTCTGCAACTTCCTCGCACTGAGTCGGAAGTGGGTCATCGCTCGACAGTGGACGCTGCGGGGTGGACAATGCGAGACATCTTTGGGCCATTTCGAGATGATAGTCGATACTTGCTTGTCGTGCTCCGAGACCCTGCATGGCGACCACCGCCACAGCTAGACGTTTTCTTGACTTCGATCGAGACTCGAGTGTGGTCGGTCGTGATGGGCTTACCTGCTGAGATCGGGTTCAACGTTGAGTGGGTTATCCGCGAGACCAGAGTTGTGCTCCTCGACACTCAAACAAAAGGTATGGTGCTAAAGGACTAGCATGTGCGAGTTGGCATTCCAATGCCTAATTTATTCAACACCATCTGGATTATGATCATGCCGTGTACATGACTAGCAAATATTGTAAGGAGTGTCCATTGTGATTCTCTGGCCCTGTAGCGTTCATGGTCTACGGCACATATAACTGGGATTAGGGTGAGCTGCGGGGAAAGTCGGTGGTCAGGCTCACTAGTAAGGAAAGAAGAGAGAAGAAACGGTACCGTATCGCATGGTATTCTATGTACTCATGGCTTCCACTTGCGCAGAATGTCCTCGAGCCCGCCGCGGATGAGTTCGGAAGAAACATGGGGTGGCAACAAGCCATTCGCTCTGAGTTTGTCAACTGCTGCAAGCACCCAGCTCTGGCAATTCCAGTCTTCCCTGCCACGATGCACGACCACCTGCTGCATCAAGCGTTCCGCTTCGGCTGTTCTGGCGAGATCAATGTTACCAAGGGGGAGACAGCCCCTGTAGGCATCTGCGAGTATTTCCATGCACTCGTACTCTGTCCGGGAGTAGGTGAGGGTGTCGGTGTTGCCAATGGCTTGGTAGCACGTGCCCCAGTGATCGACCTGCTCTGCAGCCTCTCTGCCAGAGCTGCTTGTACTCAGCGAGCGGAGGGTTGCATTCGAAATGAGGAAGAGGGCCCAGTGGAGGGGTACGCGCTGGCCGTCGGACGAACGACCGCGCCAGTAGTGGGCTACGCAGAGGGTGAGGGTGTGGGTCGGGGAGCACAGATCAGACATGTTTGGGTGCTGAAAGAAGCCATCGATGCAGGGTTATATATTCTTCAGACCGCTATCTACGGAGAGCCAGTGCGATAAAGCAAAGGGGATAAAGCAAGTGGAGCTTGACGGTCGTGGAGAGTGCGGACTGGGCGAGTTCCCGCGCCACTAGGAATGAGGTAGTAGCTCGGTTAAGGAGGCCCCCTCTCGTTTTCAACCTGTTCACAAACTGGTCCTTGTTCACATCGCACAAGGCCCTTAATGACTCTTTTTGTCCCCCTCGACGAAAATCACCCTTCACCCTCCTCCCCTCCCTTCCTCGTACATCCAGACGATGCCACACACCATCTGCGCAACGCTCTCAGGGCGATCTTGAAGGCGAGACGCTTGGTCGTCGTCTGTGGTACGTCCCCCTCTGCTGATAATGCCCGGGTTCGTTCGGAATACCAACCCTCGTTTGCCATTGTGTCCCAGGTGCGGGCATTTCCGTCGAAGCAGGGATACCGGACTTCCGATCCCCCACCGGTTTATTCCAGACCCTAAAGCGGGACAATCCCAAGGAGGGCCTCACCTCTGGAAAGGACCTCTTTGATGCATCCGTATTTAATGTGAGCCTCTCCACTCATCGTGTTTACCATGCCATCTGGCTCGCGGAGAATCCTCCTGTCAACATCAGCCTGCTCTCGACCCCACAGCTCCTCGTCTGCGCTGCACCCGAATTATGCGCAATTCATGCTCACAATATTCATAGTCAGAGCACACAACCTCGTTGTTTTGTCAAATGATCGCTCAGTTATCCGAGCTATCGCAGGCAGCGAACCCCACTCCCTTCCACCAGCTTCTTCGCCTCCTTGACGAGCGCGGGAGGCTTTTGCGTGTATACACTCAAAACATCGATGCGATAGAATTAAAGTCCGGTCTCTCGTTTGGCGTTCCCGAGTTCGAGGACAAGCGTTGCAAGCCTCGATCAAGGGCAAAGACGTTTCCTGCCACAGGCCCCGCAGATCCAACCACATCGACAAGTTTCACCCCATCACAGCCCTCCTCTTCGCAACCTAATTCACGTTTGCCGTCACCTACGGTCGAGCTGCCACGATGTATCCCTCTACACGGTTCACTTCAAACGTTGCACTGTCAGACGTGCACCCACACGTTCCCGCTTGAAAATTACATGGACTCGTTGACATCAGGGACGCCCCCTCGCTGCCCTGAATGCACGCAAATGGAGGAGACGCGGCAGTTGGTCGGTAAGCGTGCTCGCGGCGTGGGCAAGCTCCGTCCTAGCGTTGTATTGTACAACGAAATGCACAAGGACGGAGAAGGTGTGGGGGAGGTCGTAAGGAGAGACCTCGTTGGAGGCTCCAAAGGAAAAGGTCGCAGTGGAGCAGACGTCCTCCTGGTCGTGGGTACCAGCTTAAGGGTTCCAGGGACGAAGCGCATGGTTCGCGAGTTTTCAAAGGCCGTACGATCCCGTGGCTCCAGTTCATCCAAGGATCTTCCAGATTCCACGCCGACGTGCGCATCGATTCCATCGCCGTCACCGCGTCAATCCTTGGAGTCAAAGGATGGTTGTCCCCCCATGAAATCGATATATCTCAACTTTGACTTTCCTGTGCCTGCTCGGGAGTGGGATGGGGTATTTGACGCGTGGATACAGGGCGATGCCCAAAGCTTTGCGCACATCTTGATGGACGAAATTGCCAACGAGGTCGCAGCCAAGGAAGCCGTGCTTGAGAGGAAACGCAAGCGCGAGGAGGAAGCAGCGTCGGGCGAACAAGCCGAGGTGCCCGACCAAGCTCCACCCGCCAAAAAGTGCAAGACCGTGAACCAGAGTGCAACCAAATCTGTCTCTTCTCGAAAACGAAAATCCTCGGAGGGGCGCCGTAGTGCTCCTCGGAAACCTCGTAGCGACAAAAAATCTAATCAGCCAACGCCAAGCAAAACGCTGACCGGGTCTGCTTCGAAGCCGACGTCTACGGAGAAGGTCTACATCCGGATTCCAAGCAGACGCCGTGTTCCCGAGGTCGTCATTTCGACTCAACCCCCTTTGCGAGTTTTCATCAAAGAACAGCAGGGTTTTCCCGCCACTCCACCTGCTTCACAATTGAAACACAGGATACATGGCTCCGCGGGTTCGAAGCATGACAACGAACGCTATCGCCCCTCTGATAACACCGACTGCAACCCGGCGATTGACAGCGATCTGTCTGATGTGTGTTCCGATGTGGAAGATGCGGGTGAGCTTCCGGTGACAGTTGTGTTTCCTTATCCTCCGTAGCATGCGATACACCGTGATCATGCAGGGGTTAGATGACAGTTTCTTTGGCATTCTTTCGCAAGGACGCGCGACCTATCCTTATTTTATTTATGTATGTATAATGGGTCTATACTACACACGGTAATGCAGGATGCATTATTGTCCAGGCTCCGTTTCCTGGGATGAGCCTGGTCCCAGGTCGGGAGAATTCGAAAAGTACTGCGATTTCCATGTGGGTATAAAGTTCACACGGTGGTACGCGTACTAGCCACCTGACCGCGACATTGAATTCGCTCGCATCCCACCAGACATGTCGTCCTCCACATCAAACTCCTCCAAGCCAGAAGAGAACGCTTCAAAGGCACCGGAGAAACCCAAATCCGATGACACACCACATCTCGGCGTTCTAGAGGAGGACGACGAGTTTGAGGAATTCGAGTGTGCAGGTAAGCTTCGCATCACAACCTCGGGGCTGAGACGATTTGACGTGCGTATTATTGCGCGATGACGGTTAGACTGGGATGATTCACAGACGGACTTGGCACATTTAAATGGTGCCGCGCCTGGAGTTGCCAACTCGAGTGGGGACAAGCTTTGGGAGGATAACTGGGACGACGATGACATCGAGGACGAGTTCAGTGTACAGCTACGGTGAGTCTGGTAAGAAGCAACGACAAAAAAGGTATCTGATTCGAACGCCATGCGCACGGACGATCTGTTAGGAATGAGCTTGTAAAAACGGGCAAGGGAGACGCCATGCAGCACTAGATCTCCGTGGTGAACTACTATTTGCCGACAACCTTGTATCACCAGGAATGCATTTATTTGGTCATCCATGGCGTGGCATGACGAGAAGCGAGCATATCTTACATGGGATGTGTTTTGGATGCGAACTATATGGTACAGTCCCTACACGTCCTAGTCTGATTTTGCGCTGCCGGTATAGGTCTTCGTTCCTGGTGGACATCCCTACTCCTCGTTTT
This sequence comes from Boletus rufocinnamomeus, assembly GCA_038092675.1. NCBI lineage: Eukaryota > Fungi > Basidiomycota > Agaricomycetes > Boletales > Boletaceae > Boletus > Boletus rufocinnamomeus. The sequence continues at coordinate 5,820 of JBBPQV010000084.1, forward strand.
TCAAATCTGGCAAACGCTGCGACAACACAACCAAGACCGTGGTGAGTACTGCCAGGATGACATAAACCAAGTTGCCGCCCAAGACATTGTACTGTTTGGAAAAGGCGAACAAGGAAGTTGTTAGTGCTGGACCAATGGCACGCGCGGTGGACGTCAGACTCTGGCTGAGCCCGTTGGTTGAGCCCAGAGATTGTTTGTTAGGAGCCGCTCTCGTGACGAATACAAAGATGACAGCTATACGAGCAAGGTGAGATCACCAATTTTCCCAGAGACTGAATAAACGCACTATAGGACAGGTCCATGAGGACCATGAATATGAGTTGGAGAACGAGAAGGATCCAAATTATGGGTCCAACTTTTCCCTCTGCTATAACAACAGCACTCATGATTGGGAAAGAGAGTATCAGCGGGTAAAACCAAAGGATACCCCAACAAAACACTTTTTTGGCTCCGAGCCGTTCTATGAGCTTCGCGGCGAACAACGCCTGTACACCACCGTCCACGACTCCAAATATTGCCATGAATGTGCCGATGATGGATGGCGGTAAGCCTAGGCCACCAATTCCAATGGGTGACGAATAAAACAAGGGCATAAGAGCAAAGAAGGCGATCTCTACAAGTGCCAGCATTCCATAGTTGACGATGGGTATCATCACGGAGGATGTTTTCAAGAGGGCCAACATCGGGATGGGTTGTGCGTCGTCCGTAGGTGGGTTATCTGGAGGATTCTCGACCGTGGGCCTCTTTGTTTGAAGCCTTTTGCCTGTTTTCGATGGCAACGACTAAAATGTCAAGAGCGCGTGATTTCTAGCCAGTTCGAAGCAAGTCGATGTCATACCTCTTTCAAGAATGCCGCACAGACCAAAAACGCCAACAAGGTGAAACACCCAGATACGAGGCACGGGAGGAAGTACGGGTACGTTGCCCAGAATTCACCCGGAAAGATGTGAGGCCATTGCTCTTGCGGCTTTGCGAGCGTGCCGCCATATAGTGGACTATAGGGCGGCATAAGCGTCAGAAGTTCATTAGACCAGTTAGTATTGCCCAAACGCACGCGATGGTAGCTCCGATGCAAAACACGGCCGGTATGATGGCAAAGGCTTGAGCCATGTTGGTGTGATCAGTTATATCGCCGAGCATGCTCTTCATCACCCCGATATTGCCATTGAGGACGCCAGCGATACATCGACTTGGGGATCCTTTCAGCCAACCCTCGAACAAGCGGTCAATTTCACTCACCTGACGATGAGCGTGGCCAGCGTCCGCGATAAGCCAAAGGCAAAGTTGGACGCGCTGAGACCGAGTAGACCGATTAAAATGACGGGCCGACGACCAACAAAATCAGATAACCGGCTCCATTGCCAGGCGGTCAAAGCCTGCGTGACGAAAAAGAGAGATTCCTGCGCGTAAAGGATGGGTATCGTGCATCCCTGTGAACGTATGTGCGCCTACGATAAGACCTGCATAATAACCGATCTTGCGGTCGTCTCCCCCTGTGACACCGAGTTCGCCAATGAGCTTTTGATTCGATTTGAATTTTTTTGATACAAAGCGAACCAACCGGCCGGTGAGCGTTAGATAGCGCAGGATGACAAGAACAACTATTGACAGACCTGATTGATGAAAGGAAAAATGGACGTGGACGTGATGGGTTCCGCAATCAAGGCCAGGAAGGCGAGACTCATCTGACCCCATGGCAAAGGTGTCTTGGACTTTGCCTGGAGAAGCGGTGTCTCTTCATCCGGATATCTGTCATGGCTCTCCATAGTGTGTGATTGTAAGTGAGAGTCTGAGAGAGAGTGCAGTCCAGAATTTAAACCCGTTCCAGTCCCCTTTTGGCGCCAAGTCATACTTAAATTTATATGGGTGCCGTAAGACTCAGTCCGAGTTTGGCGCAACTACGACAGGGGATTCGTTGGATACTTAGTTTCTGAAACCATCCTACGGGTGACATCGCGTCGCGAAGATACTGCTTAATATTTCGATTGGCTGGTTTATGTGGATTACGCCTCGATTATCGAGTCGAACAGTCGCAGTGGAACTGGAAAATTGGTCGTTCCGAGGGTCGGCGGCAGCTTCGTCATTCCAGGGGTGCATCGCCACCCCTAACGTGACGTATTTTTCACACTCAGATTAACCTCCGCCGGACCGCGTTTGCAAGGCGGATTTTGGTTTGCCGAGGGCAGCAACCCTTGGGGCGTCTCGGCAAGCAGGATCACACTGGCAGTGTTGATTCTCTCCGAAGATTTGGACCCCTACCGAACTGCCCCAATATTGAATGATTAAATGATTGAGTATATATTGCGTTCTGTCGCATTGCCTCAACCAAACGTGGGCGAACTCGCTCGGCATCACGGGTGATTTCTCTCCCCGTTTGTGTTCAAGTCCTCATCATCAACTTGGCGATGGAATGATCCAGAATGAACGTTCTTTTTTTTTTCGATCCAGATGCATAATGAGACTTCAAACAACCGATTTGGACTGACTCGAACATTCATCGAAGATCTAGCGGCTCTGGCTCAAATCAGTTTGCTCGATCGCAAACTTCATCCTATTTTGATCCTCTGCTTTTCTGACAGCAGACGTCTTGTATGGCACTTGCCGAGAGAGTGACTGCCATGTGAGCAGCTGTCGCCGCGTCGGAGGCTGATGGGTCCTTTGAGACATCGGCAACAATCGTGAAACACGGACATGAATGTATTGAGTCAACGATTTGGTATCAGTAGAAATCATTCCGTCAAGCATCATCGTAAAAATGGGCACATGTCATGATCAAACACCATCATTACGCCGTGGCCTTCATATCAGTCTTGTCATTAGAGTAATCGGACGAAGTGTCCGAATCCCGGGTGCCCATCTGAGAAGTGTCGAATCCGTTCTCCTCCAGGTATAAGCGGAACTGTAGAACAGATGGATGTCATCAGGCCGTTTGAGAGGGGAGTGATACGGGACACATACCGCCTCATCTTCTGCCGCCATTCCATCATGAGTCAGAGGCTTGACGAAGAGGAATACAACCGTGGCGCTAATGATGGCGAGACCGCTGGCGATCCAGAAGGGGCCCGTGGTTCCCTTGATCGAGCTGGAACCACCGAAATCTATGCAGTGTTTGAACTCAGGTATCGACTGAGTTCACAAATACCCACCAGAAACGATTGACTTCCAACCTATCCACCAAAGACGTGATTAGTCGATCATGAACGGATTCATTGATATCGTATTCCACATACAATACGTGCCGACAAATGCACCGACTTTGCCAATAGCTGCAGCGAAACCATAGTAATGGCCGCGGATTGCAGTGGGTGAGGTCTTGGAAGCAAGGATGCCAAGGCAGTTCCCAGGGCCTACAGGTATGAGAAAGACGTCTGAGCGACTCACCAAGTCACTTACCGAATTCTCCGAAACTCAAGAAGATACCGTATACGACCTGCGATCCGGACAAACATGAAACTGTTTACTTCGTTATGCAGTCCACAACTTACCGCAAAAGCAGCGATGTGTTGAGCTAGACGACTGTACAGACCACTCATAATGAAGCCAATAACCGCCTGAAGAAGTAAACCAGTGATCTAATAGTGTGCCATGAACTTCACGATCATGCAACCACGACTTGGAGCGACATTACCATCGTTTTCTTCGGGCCCAAGTAATCGACAACGAATGCGCCGATGACAGTTCCTGGCATGTTTGTGAATATAATGTAAGCTGGGGTTCGCAGAATAGAACGAACCTGGAATGTAAAACAAACTGTAACGCGAGATGTGAGTAACGGGATGTAGAGTGAGAAAGAAAGCGAACTTGATAACAACACTCCACCCGAACACAACCGTTAGAGAACCGGAGTTTCCAACAATGCTTTACGGCATCAGTATCAGCGTCGTTATTCGTCAAAGGCTGGAGTCTGCTTACGTGTCGGTGATCGTTGAAGAGTAGAGACCAAACTGAATATATATTAGATGCCATGAAACAAAAACAGAATAGCGACGGTCTCACTGGATACCTGTGTGCAAGTGTGTTAGAATCGCAGTGCGTGATTAAACCCAGCACACGTACGTTATGAAGTCATAGATGAACCTATGCACAGGTAGTCAATGCATGACAATCGGATGCAGGACAGGTTCGTGCACTTACCAAGCCAAGGAGATCCCGAACAGCCCTTTCCAGTAGCGCCGAACGACCAAAAAGTACGGGATCCGTACAGACTTCATCGAGTTCCTTTTGTAACTTGGTGGCTCTGTCATGCGCAGACGCCATAGAAACACAGCGGCAGCAGGAACAACACCTAGACCAAGAGAAAGGCGCCATACAGCGCGGAGGTGGTTGTCCCCAAAGCTACAGACGAGAGGTGAGGTGAGGTTTCATTGCGATGCACGATACAACCCACATCCAATACAGAACCAGAGGCACGAAGGCGCCAATTACAAAACCAACGTCAATCATCGTGTCTGAGACATTGATCAGATCCGGAGCACGAGGTTGGAGCTGGAATTGCATACTAGTTGCGAGTGCCAACCATCGATGCTGGGCATTCTTTGCAATGCCCTCTTCTTCTGTTTGTTCCGAAGCAGACACCGAACCGCAAGGGTATTCTGCGCCGATTCCAATGCCTATCAGGAAGCTATGGATTGTGGTCGTTAAATGGTAGACTGATTACTGATGGACCAATTTACCGGCAGGCGGAGAGCATGGCAATCATTCCACCAAAACTGCCATTTGCACCCGAAGAAGCCGCAGATAAGCCAGCGAAAACAGCAACGATACCCGACGCAGTCATCTGACTACTTTGTGAGGTGGGTGTGACTATGGTTCCTGAGATTGTCCTCACCATGCCAAATTTGCGGCCGAGCTTGTCTGATATCCAGCCAAAGGTCAACATACCTACGAGCATGCCTAACGGTGATGTTTCAGAACGTTGAAGGAAATAAGAGGCGGAGAGACAGAACCTGCAAAGCTGACACTGGCAAGTAAGCTGCTGTAGTTGTGTGCAGCCAATGCGTCGGCACCGTAGATGGTGGTCAAGACTGCGAGCGAGATGAATAGCCAGATAAAAGAGGATTGGATAACGCGCGAGTGTCTCACGTGTGTTGACTGTGGACGTCATATTAAGCCAGGGGATCATGCAAGAAGGGTGGACATACCCATTCCAATGACATTGTTGGAGTAACCTGATGAACGACATGAGCGCACACGACACGTAATGATGGGTGAAGTAGGTACCATCGGAAAACAAGGCGGTTCCACAACTGTTTGAAGAGATGAGTGAATTCAGAGGGGGATAAAGAGGGAAACATACGCAAAGATCAGAGAGACTCTCGATAGACCTCCAGCAGGCTCGGACATGGTGGATGAGAGGAAGGGACAGATACCAGCGCCAATCGAACATCAATCCACGCGGTGCTTCTTATACATCCCTATTAGGACAGGACGTGACTAGAAGGGAGCCACGAGTTGCGCCCAGGGGGGTCCACATTGATGGCGACCATTGGCTAGCGAGCGGCAACGTTCGTGGGCCACCGGTCACCGGTTGAAGGGATTCCCGACGTGGCGACGCCTAGGGACAAGCATAGGCTCTCTGCAATTATTCGTATCATGAGTACTCGACACTGAGGCACGATATTGTACAAGACTGGGGGGCGCGCAGCAGAGAGCAAGAGGAACATTGCAGCGTTAGAGATGCAAGCGAGCAGACGAACGTGGGTGAAATTAAGCATTGAATCTGATTGATGGTCAACATGCACGTCGATGTCGACCACGCTGATCGGCCCGGTGTCACCTGACATACGGGACATTCCATCATGCACTTTCTTCATACTCGTTCAAACAGCCATATAATCCTGGCACAGTACTCGGTTTCCGCAATCATGTCCACCAACACCGACGGCCCCCCCGCGGAGACCCCACGGCGGAGTACAAACCACCGCAGGATGAGACGCGCGACATCCCGCTCGGCGCCCGCGGAGCAGACAACCTGCCAACCGGTGTGAGCACGGGCCGAGCCTAGGACGCCGACGCAGCATGCTCCGAAGCCACGGGTCGAGTCAGCAAGTATGTGCAGTGTTTGATGACGTTTGATGTTGCAGGACGAGAGGGGCAGGGCAGGAACTCGGGGTGTGGAGATTGACGGCTGCTGCCCGTACCGACGTATTTCTAAAAGTACCACACAACTTTCAGGGGTTATTGAAGATTCTCACACTTGGAACGCACAAAGCGAGCAACAATAGGCGCGGGTACCTCTCGATGATGATGAAACCTATACCAGTTCCAAGACCGCCCAAGCGCACCCGTTCTAGTCCAGACGGGTCCCATCCATCGAACCCGCCAACATCCCAAGTCAAGCATGAGCGCAGCCCGTCTCCCCTGTTTGTCGAAAGGAGACTCGTCACCGCTGGGACAAAGCGCTTCGCTCCCATTCCTAACGACTGTCTTCCATCCTGCACCGAGTACAAACAGAATCGATCGGAATGGGTAGCAAGGTGCGTCCAGGAATTGGACGCACTGAACCTCATCTCAGAGAGGAAACTGATCAGGTCAGTTCTGAAAGAACATATCCCTTCTTTCCCTTCTAATCAATCTCACTTAATCTTATAGAGATGACGGCTTGATTATCGACTGGTGCGCTACACATGTCTCTCAGGTCCCCTTTCCTGATCCCCCCACAGGAGGAGCCACGTCCCTGTTTGGTCAGACACCATGAAGCCCGACCCGCTGGATCTTGCCGCTACAATCATGCTTGCCCACAGATCCAACGCACTGTGGCGCTCTCCCACTCAAAATGAATCGCCCCAAAAATCTGTGACCACTATCTCCCCGGGATACCTTAAATCGTCTCCTCCCATGTTCGGTGACGTTTCTGATGCCGAACCGCCATTGAAAAAAAGGGTGCCAGTACCGCCACGGCCATCATCGAAGCGCCGAAACAATCCCTCCCAACCGATCCCCATCAACTCACCTCCAAGCGGACCGGGTTCTTCGTCCCTGTGTTCAGAAAGACCGCGGTTTCGGGATGAAACAGAGCGCGAAACTGCTTCTCACTCCGCGCTGGGTGATCCCGTATCCAGTTTGGCAGACCGCGTACCCACACCATCAGAGATCTCACCTCAACATGGCCAGGTTGCTGTCCCTCGGAACCCTGCTAATAGCGTCCGTGACCAGCCAATCGCTCCTTGTACATCCTCCGCGGCAGAGGAAGTGATGTCGGAAATGACTTTGAATTATCTTCGCCGGTACGCAACTGGGTGGGCATTCCTGCTTTACATTGGCCTGATTCAGATCCCTCGGGTCTATTGGTAGATACGTCCAAACCTACGAAACGGACAGGGCAAGCCTTGCTTCTGCATACGCTAGAAACGCCTCCTTTGCATATCGTGTTCACCAGACTGTCCAAGATATCAGCGGAAGCGCTTCGTCCATCCAGGCAGCCTCTCCCCAATGCTTCTGTGGGTCATACATCCGTTGTGGTACCTCGAGGAGATAACTTATGTCCGAGAATCTCGATCTACAGCCTCCGGCCCAAAACGGACTCGTCTTGACATAGTGACCACACTGTTAACGCTCCCTCGTCTCCATTCGAATGCCCAAAGTTCGGCCATTGCACAGGTCGAATACGACATTCTCTATCTTGGAGCAGAGCTTGGGATGTTTGTGATCTGTCGTGTGATGATTTCCACCAAGACGGTCGTCCATAATTTTATGTTGCAGAGGAAAGAAGTTGATGCAGAGGATGCAGCCATCGAGGGTGTCTGGCCCCTAACGGCCACTGCCCACCAGATTCTCGTCTTCCAAACATGAGTTTCCACCGACTGACGCTGTTTAGTTCGCACGGGGTTAGCCATGTACGGTGACACCCAATTGTGAGGTATCCTCCCATTTGCGGTTCTCCTTGCATCAGATGTTTGTCTTGAATTCATCCGCTCATGCGGATTCTCGACTATTCCCGGGAGGTGATGCATTACGACTGCGTACTGCGCCACGCTCGTCCGCCTCGCGCCTGCTGGAGAACATGTGTGTGAACGTGTCGCCTCGTGCAAATCTGTGCTGGGTGCTTCGGAGTCCGGACCGGTGAAGCGCCGGAGGTAAATCGCATCGAGATTTGATGCCAAAGTCGGGAAAAAAGCGAAAGAATTGGATGGGACTGCAACGACGGTTGAAACGATGAGGAAGAGTAGTCGGAGTGAGGATATTAGCTAGAGGGAAAGCCGTCGACGCTGTGGAACGTGTCGGCCGCACGCAAATAAGGCAATTCAAAGTCCGCTGTTGGGACACTCTTTCTCCTTATTTTCGCTACAGAGTAGACGCTCTTCGCTCTCCACCGGTCCATCCCGCATCCTCTCCTTCACCCCTCCTCGGACTGGCGTCCCTCAAATCTATCTCCCTCCATCTCAAATGACGACCCCTCACGTTATAGCTTCATCCTCGGGGCATCACTCGCAGTCCACCACTTCGAATGGCATCGTTGGCAATCATTTCCGCGTTGGCAAGAAAATCGGAGAGGGCTCCTTTGGCGTTGTATTCGAAGGTAAGGACATTCTAACCAACTTGTCACCTCTTCTTCCAGAATGTTTGGTTGGTCGACTGGCTGCCTCCCACTACAAGGAACGGGCGCTTGAGTTCTTTAGTGGGGAGATGATCACTTATTGTCTGTTCTGTGGCCATTGAGATGCACTAGTCCTCCTAAGGTATACTGAATGACCGTAAACTCAGCATCATTGATATCGTGTTGATGCCAAGTCCTTCTGCTCCATCCTACTCTTGTCCCATGATCGTTCGTCTTGAACTCAACGCTTCGTCTTCATAGGCACCAAGCTTCTGACAAATCAGCCCGTTGCTATTAAATTCGTAAGTCTTCGTTTCCCGAGGAGACAACTTTTTGATCTCCGTGCTTTCTCAAAGGAGCCACGAAAGTCCGATGCCCCCCAATTACGGGATGAATTTCGTTCCTATAGAACACTCAACGGTACATGTACGTATATTCCACTCACCCTTTCTGTCCGCGGTTCAAGCTGTGGTTCCAGTGGGTGTCCCTCAAGTCCACCATTTTGGGCAGGAAGGACTCCACAATGTCCTTGTAATTGATCTGCTTGGTCCTAATCTTGAGGACCTCTTCGACATGTGTGGACGCAAGTTCACCATTAAGACGGTATGCATGGCAGCAAAGCAAATGGTGAGTGTTCTCGACATCGTATAATACTTTTGTGTATGTGTCAGGTACACATGGCATGGGATCGTGATCGTCCTATCCTTCCTCGGTTATCCCCGAATTATTGCGCACATGTTTGGCCATGGACTAATTCTACTTTAGATCTCCCGCATTCAGTCAGTCCACGACAAGTCGCTCATTTATCGAGATATCAAGCCCGATAACTTTCTTGTTGGTGTTCCTGCCACGAAAACTGCCAACATTATTCATATCATTGGTACGTACGTTTTCTCGCACCTGCTAGGATTCGGCACCCCTACCCCGCGGTTTCACATTTATTTCGGTCGCGTCGCCGTGGTATCCCCGGCAGACACGATTGTACATCGTGATTCTCTCTTGGACTTACTGATCTAACTTTTGGGCTATCCAGATTTCGGCATGGCGAAGCACTACCGAGATCCAAAGACTAAAGTTCACATTCCGTACCGTGAACGCAAGAGCCTGTCTGGCACAGCCCGGTACATGTCAATCAACACACATCTTGGCCGTGAACAATCCCGGAGAGATGACCTAGAATCTTTGGGTCATGTGTTCATGTACTTCCTGCGAGGCGGCCTTCCTTGGCAAGGACTCAGGGCTGCAACCAACAAGCAAAAGTATGAGAAGATCGGAGAGAAGAAGCAAACCACCTCAATTTCGGAGTTGTGCGAGGGCTTTCCAGGTACGTTCGTCCTTGCATGCACCGGCGTGTCAGCACATTGTGCCTATTCTTGTTCCTTGCAGAGGAGTTTGCCATTTACATGAACTACGTGCGAAAGCTGGGATTCGAAGAGTCTCCTGACTATGACTTCCTCCGCGAACTGTTCGCCAAGGTTCTCAAGAATATCGGAGAGCAGGATGATGGCATCTACGACTGGATGTTGTTGAATAACGGCAAGGGATGGGAAGCTGGCAATGTGCGTAATTCTCGCTCCATCGCAAACCTTTACATAATAACTGTGTCCAACAGACACCTTCTTCGTTGTTGGCACAGGCACACGCAACTGCGAACACCCCACATACGCCTCGTCATCGCGACACCAATCGCCGACCTCGAGCCCCGGTAGCCGATCCATCGACACCATCGACACCCCTAGTTCTTACTCCAACACCTGCTCACCACAAGAGTACTAGACGACCTGGAACTCGCGAAGGTCATGGAACGCGAGATTCGATGACCCGCGGCGATGCCAATGCGCAGGCTACAGCCCCTGTCAACAGACGGGTCAGCCAGACACCACGGGATAGTCCAGGACTTTCTCCTCATCCTTATGCCACTGTTCCTACCTCCTCGGGTTATCGGCCCAATGCATATGGTAGGGCTTCCCCAGCTCCTCCACAAGCGGCGCTAGGCATGAATGGTGGCCCTGTTGGACGCACCGACGGATCCGATTCGTTCCTCTATGGGGTTCAACCGCACGTCGGCAAGCACGTGACTAATTCGCGGGAAGATACTACAGCTGCTGGTACGGTTCATCGCGAAGGTACACATACGCGAATGGCCGTGTTCGAAAGCCAGATGCGTGGGGTCGATGATTTAGAAGATGACCGACACCCCAAGAAAAGAGGCTTCTTTTCCAGCTTATTCTGTTGCAAAGCATAAATCATTTGTTGATTCATTGACGGTTGGTTGGTATGCGCAGGTCGCACTTTCTTTTGGGACACTGGTAAGTTTTTTTGTGTGTATACAAGGCCGCGTGTTTGATTGACTGAACGTGGACACAAAGGCACGAAGTACTCGACGACAAGCGCACGATCTATCTTCCTATTGCTATCATACATGCTTATATACCTTGCTGAACGTGGTCACCGGAATCATGTCGTTTTCCTTCGCAGGTCGATGATATCTTCAACCCATTTCATACCCTTGACAGTCGTTACGTGGCACTACCCTCTGCGTACTCTCCATCTTTCTATGGCCCATGCGGGAAAATGGAGTTGTTTCCTTGTGTATATCATGATGCTTGTGTATTGTGTATGTCTCTACATTATTCTGCTTTCGAGGTAGGACCGGATGGTAGGATTGCATCCGCATCTATCCGAAGATAATCGAGTTTTTATTTGTTCACCAGGACCCGATACTATCAAGAAACTGGAGGAAAACATGAGCTGTTTCGTCGTGCAATATAATACTGCGAACAAGATAAAATGTACAAGATGACAGGGAAGAATTATTATGGGTTTGTAAGTCTGCCTAATCGTACACTCTGCGCAAACGTGACAAGCGAAAACACGTTGAAAATATCGGTGCAAGTCCACGGACAAGAAGGTTTCTCTCAGGTCTGACCCCAGTTATTTCCTCTCTTTCCTAGCTTGGTCGATGACAAGTCAGAACTTGCCCGGTTTGGTGCCAGCTGCATCCATGAGACCAATACCGCTATGACTTCCTCCCCTGCGGCCCATCTCTCCAGAAACCTTGGTGTTTCTTATTTCCGCACTCTCCCCGACTGTACGCGTATTGTACGGATGAGGTTGGGAGGAGCCGGTAGAGCCATACGTCGCCTCGGGATTGGGTGTACCAATGTTCACATAGGGCGCTGAGGTGGGATAAGCGCCTGACGGAACCTCATAAGGGGTATTGGAGGGGTCAGGTTCTGAGACGACGTATGTGCGCGTTCCAGAGGACGACAGGTGTGGCTCTGGGGAGCTGTCGTCCTGCTTCTCGTATATCGGGGCGGCGGCGGATGGGGACGGCGTCGTCAAGCGGCTGGACGCGCCGAGGGCGACAAAAGGAGAGTGGAATGCACGGATGGGGACGCGCGGGAGGAGGCGGAGACGGGCGACAAGGGGAGACATGCTGGTTGTGAGGAGACGAGTGTGGGGTACTTACACGTTATCAGGAATTCGTGTGAAGATTGGGGCACATGACGATGACATAACCAATGGCCATTCGATCGCAGCCACGGCGTGTGGTGCATTGGAGTCGCCGTTCATGAAAGCGACGACGAGGACGAGGAGTGAGCTGTATCAGCTACAGACCGCACCAGTCGACTCGGAGCTTGGCTCGTTATCTGTCAGCTATCAGCTATCACTGTCAGTCTATTCCGCGGCTCAGCGGAGATGCTCCAACGAAATGGACACCGCCACTTGAATATACCCCTCCGGCACTCTCTTGTCGGCGCCGGGGTGGTTGGGTCCCTGAGACCTCCGATGCCAATGACGAACGCCCACCCACATTTCCGACCTCGACGGCGCATCCTCTGTGGCGTGGCAGCATCACTGTGCCCTGCGTCATCTCCATCTTCCATGCTTCTCGTGCGTGTCTCTACCTCGACATTGCGCCATTCCGTGTAACCATGCGCAAATCGCCCGGACGCAACTCGAACGGCTAATCACGACGGGCATGTGAATTGGCCCGCCGTACAGCTGCTTCCTGGCCAGATCTTCCAACACGAGGTCGCGTCAATCGGGAAATGGTTTCGTGCTATTAACCATATCCGTTAATTTAGGGTTCGAGTCCGCTGGTGTTGTCATCGTTGATGGCAAACGCCGTACCCCACTCGTGCCATTTGTGTATTTAGTTCCGATCGCAAGGTTCACACCATACCCTTCAAGGCAGCCGCATCTGATGGAGCACAGGGGATCTAAGCTCTCCGCCCGCCTCAACTCCTGACCCACCACTTCAAACGACAGCCGTCAAATCATCACTCGCTAAGCGACAAGGAACAAAAGCATAACCTTAGCGTCCTCCGCGGATCCTCGATGGTTTGAAACACTGCTAACAATACCGGAACTTGCCAGGTACAGCACTTGTCCGAGTGCGGTGCAAACCGGGACTAGCTCGTTTCCTTGTATCAGTGCGCCGCCAAACCGGTTGTTGCGCAGGTTCTAGGCTTCAAATAAAAGCTGAGCTTGCTTCTCGAGTCCTCGGTTATACTACGGAGTAAGCGCGCCCTACCACGAATTTTCATCCGCTCTACGCGTACACCAACATCGTGACGTGGGGTGAACGGTGCCATGTTCCTCACTGACCGTTCACTCCAACCCATGCCCTCAGGTGGATGTAACTCAAGGTTCAAAGGACGGCGAAATACGGCAGATGAATGATGCGGCGATCATAGCTCTCGATCGGACTTCTTGTGAAATGTGGAAAGGACTACCCCCACTCACCACACATGGTTATTTTTCATTCAAAAATGAGGTGGTCTGGCCACTTTTGACCCCCTCCATATCTCATATCAATGGGCGTAACCGGGGATGTACCGGCAGGTCATTTTCAGCCACTGGTTACACAGCGCGTTTCCATGTGAGTGGTGACCATATGGCATATGCTGCAAACGTTCGCACATGCAGGTGGTCTGCTCATATGGAGTAAACATTGATCAGCCGGTCATGCTGCTTGCATTACGAGTATGAGCTCTCATGCCTTTACGACCTTGGTTCCCTTTTTACACTTGCGTAAGTGATTCTGGGGTGGAATTGATTTGTCGGTACGCCTCGGCGATACCTTGATCGCCTGAACGATTCGGAAGTCGCGCGCAAGTTTCTATACCAGAATTAGTTTTATTTTTTTTTAGATTTCCAGACCGTCCGAGTGGTTCCTCTTTGGGGTGTCTCAGGCTTATCCCGCACGGGGTCAACTTGGCACGATCACCTGCGTGATTTATAAACGTCAAACCTCGGGCCCGAATCCAAGGTTCAGAGCACCTTGCTTGCATTGTGATAGGGTGTCCCTATTCTGCCTGCGCACCTGTACGGTGCGACAGCGGCCTTGTGCTCGACTGCGGCGATGCTGTGATTTGATGGTGGTTCGAACGTTGGTACGGTAGGGCGCGCGTCCTGAGTCACGCAGGGTTTGGGAAAATCTTACAAATAAAAACTGATTGTGGCGGTACTATGCGGCTATCCTGTGACATCAATATTTGCAGCATCCAGACTGCTGGGAGTGCGGGGATGAAAGCACGTACTTGTCACTGGTTGTGGCCGGCCGTGAGCTTGAATCCCGACTGATGCTGCGCGGCAAGAAGGAATGTGGGTGATTGAGAGGGACTGCCAGGTGCACGGATCGAGTTATCTACACTGGCAGGCGGTAAGCAGTCGACAGATATGGACGTTTTGTCAAGACATTCATCGCCGTCGTACATATGTACTAATCTGCGTATTGTTGAGTACATAAGGGCCGATTGCCGCGCTAGGGCATGTCCCTGACTACTCCAAAAGGCAAGTCCTTTTTTGGTATCTGTCGTATATGAGAGCTTTGCAGTGGGCCGTTCCCTCAGCGCGACTACGATCGCGATCAGCTACACCTTCCTATCATGACGACTTCTGTCCTCGCACATTTCGCCATACGAATGATCCACAGCCGTCGCTGTTGTTCCGACACCGCTTTGGGTGCCACATGCACACGAGGTCCTTCCTCTCCTGTCCATTAACTTAAGTCCACGGACATCACTCAGGTCAAGTTTGTATTCTGCTCGGCACTTGTGATACCGTCACCGCGGCTTCGCTTGCCTAATACTGTTCAACCTAACCGATATTTCCCTCTTTCTTTGTCATGGTGCTCAAGACGGTTGCTCCGCATTCGATGCCTGGCTTCCAGAATTCCACACACTTCCACTAGGTCTGGTCATCCGCTTTCCTATCCGATATCTCAGGAATCCCGATCTCGACTCAGAGATCTCTCCTCCACCTTGGACTTTCACGAGTCAAAATCTTCCCTGTCCGGTCCCTGTCCACTTCATGCTGCTAGATTGTCGGAAAGTCGATCCTGCTTTTTCTTCCGACTTCCGAATCCGTGAGCGTCTCTATGGTAAGGTTTATAACGACTCCGTGCCTCCGTTTCTCTGCCCATCATCCCGACGGACAGCCCATGCACCCTCTTTCCACCACAGACGCCTCCCTGCTCATCGTAGCTGTTGGCATTGTGGGTACATCTCATATCTCTGTTGTTCATTCCCCTGACGTGTCTTCAAGGCTTGTCATCTAGTGTTTAACCGCTATGAACCCGTCAACCCTCTCTCACACATTGCCCTCCTCATCCTCGTTCCTGCCTTCTTGACCCGCGTCCTTCTATTTAGCTTCCCCTCTGTCATCCGCGTTGTGGCATGCACTTACTTGCTTTATTATTCCACCATCATCGTCTCTGTACTTGCTTATCGACTTTCGCCTTTCCACCGTCTTGCCAAGTATCCTGGACCCATCCCATGTCGCATCTCGAAATTATGGATGGCTTGGGTTTCCACAGCCGGGAAACAACACGAATATTATTATGAATTGCACCAAAAGTATGGTGACGTTGTAAGAATCGGTAAGGCGCCTTATTTACACTTTTTTTTTAACTCTCTAGCTGACTGTGCAAATGTTAGGTCCCAATGAGCTGTCCTTTCGCAATGTAGATGCTATTTCCCCTCTGATGGGCAACCTTGGCCTCCCCAAAGGACCGCGTACGGTAACTTTACCTGTCTTGTGGAGCACCTGAATTTACTTGCCGTAGACTGGGACGGCCGTATGGCTGAGCAGACGAACATCCGATCATTGATATCTTTACGAGATCCCGCGGAGCACGCGCGCCGTCGGAGGCCGTGGACCAGAGGCTTCAGTTCAGCTGCGCTGAAAGGCTACGAAGAGATTCTTGGCAAGAGATGCTACGAACTTGTGACCGCACTTGAAAAGCAACAACAACAACCCGTCAACCTGGCTGAATGGGTTAGTCGCTTTACGTGAGCCTTCTCCCCTCTCTTTCCGCCTGACACCTAATAAGACGACCGTAGATTTGACTTTATGAGTGATATGGCGTAAGTTTCTCCTCTCCGCTAGAATTTTGACCCTATCTCACGTGTTGTGGAGATTCGGGGGAGGCTCAAACATGCTCCGCGATGGTGATGAAGATAATACTTGGCACCTGCTGGAAAGTGGACTACCGTACGTACATTGATCGATGGTCGGTTCGAGTGATGAACTGATTGGTCATCCAGACTCGCTTTGGTCCTGACCCACCTTCCTTGGTTAGGGAAATACTATGTTAGACTGCCTGGGATCGGTGCAGACTTGAAGAAATTCCGCGCGTTCTGTCGGGAGCGCGCATCGCTCAGACGATCTCAAGGCTCTCAGTCCAAGGATCTATTCCACTACTTGGTGAGTAATTTGCAGCGTGCTGTCCGGGTTCGAGACTGAATGTACGCAATATATCTCAGATCGATGAAGCGGGGGTTGAACGCTCCCCTCCCACATTGGCGGAGGTTACCTCTGACGGTGTTCTTGCTATAGTTGCAGGATCAGACACCACCGCAACGACGCTTAGTGCTCTATTTTGGGGTCTATTAAGTCACCCCACTGCCTACCGCCGACTCCAAGCGGAAGTTGATCGCTATTACCCTCTCGGCGAAGATACCTCATCCACTGTGCACCACCCACAAATGAATTATCTCAATGCCGTGATGTGGGCTATTCCGTCTTTTTATAATGCTGAGCATAGATAACACGATGCCATTTAAGTAACGAGACCCTCCGATTGTTCCCACCCGTTCTCAGTGGAAGTCAGCGTGGGGCAACCAAAAGCAGTGGAGGAAGGATAGTGGGTCCTTGGTAAGTCATCGAGCCATTTTTGTTATCATGCTTCTTATTTCTCAACTTCCAGCTTCGTGCCGGAGGGAACGAGTGCTTTCGTTCATTTCTATTCTCTCCATCGCGATCCTCGTTACTTCTCTCCAATGCCCGACACTTTCTGGCCGGAACGATGGCTCTCTGATGACGAGAGAAGGGCCTTGGGGTACCCGGACTCAAATGACCCGGACAAGATTCCTTTCAGGCATAATCCGGCGGCTTTCATCCCTTTCTCGATTGGGCCCGCGAATTGCGTCGGCAAAAATCTTGCGTATCAGGAGATGCGAACGGTTGTCTGCACGATGATGCAGCGTTTGGATTTCCGATTTGCGGACGGATATGACCCCAAATCTTGGGATCGTGATCTAAAGGACTATTTTTTGGCGGTGAAGAGTGAGCTACCCGTGGTCTTATCTCCACGGGCTTCGAGCAGATGATAGCGCAAGAATTCCGGTGGTTTCGAGTTCACACTGAACTAGCGTAGAGCATCTAGTTATTTGTTATACTTCTTTTTTTAAATGATCTCGTGCAGTTGATAATGGCCTGTAATTCTAGTACGTTCCCTCGATGCACAGCTAAATTGAATGGCCTTCTCCAACCCGGGAAATGCCGCTTGTGTCGGCAGAAACGTTGCTTAAGCCTTTATTTAATTGATCACAGTTCGCAACCGGGCCGGAATGTGAACGCTGAGAAAATTTGCCCTGAATATGTACTTTTGCCGACAATGAGTTCATGATTGAATCAATCTGGATGGAGAAGTTTGTACACAGGTTTGAGCCCCAAGCACGCTGGTGAGATAGTTGTTGTTCAGATGACTCCTCATCAGTGACTGTCGTGACCAAGATGCGGCCAGCGCCTCATGATGTGATAGTCCTCGAGGTATTACCGCTAAAGGGGACATTGTAATTAGTTAAAAAAACTTCTATCCGTCCCTGTCGTGATTATTTGCAAGAGGCAGATTTCGAAAGTGAGATCTCCCTGAAGACGCCCCTGAACAATCGGACCTGGAATGAAATTTCATGATGCATCAATACATGAATCAGGGTCGCTTTCAGGTACGCCGAGAGTTGGAGATCAAATTGATCACCTATGAGACAACAAGGGTGAACCTCTGGTAGGAAGTAGGACCGAAAACGCTCACCATACCAGTAGAGGAAAGCGAGTATCAGGGCTCGATGGGGATGTCACGGTGACCGTAGCTGTAAACACCGGACCCGGTGCCGGGGCGAAGAATTGCACACCACGACATGATTCCTCCGGTAGTATCTGCTGATTCCTGAAATTACTGAACCGGAGCAGACCAAGATAGAAGCACTTTCGCTCGAGACAGATGCGGCGAGATGATGTTCCCAACGCTATTCATGGGCTGTCCACATCTCCGCTCTCACCATCAGAAATCTCGGCACCCGGATGATCGTCCCTAAGCTGGTCACCTGAGTGCTCATCTGAGCGAAAACGTTCCTCGAGAGCTTTTGGGGTGAGGAATGGTTATTGTTCAGCTGCCAAGGTGTCGCGTGTTCTGCATTTCCACCTGGCTGGCGTGTTCTTCGAGAGTGAGGAACGTGACATTGGATATAGCCATTACGTTTGCTGATGCTTGCGACCCTGCAAACGGGCCGCCTGTTTTCGGAAACACGAAACAAACATTCGGATTTCTTTTTTTTTTTTAAATTCGAGCGAGAACGCAGGAAGAACCGTAAAGTTCCCTTTTTCGTTGTGTTGTTCCACCAATCAGACTTCGCGAACGAATGGGAGAACTTGAACCGTCAAGTTGTTCCGCGTTAGAATGGGATTCAAATCTGCGCATATGTAGCAATTGTCTAACAGATCCAACGCCGTTTCAGCCAATCTGAGAGGGACTGCCAGTTGGGAATACCTTTTAAACTTCAAATGGACTTTCCTGGCAGTCGGTCCAAATCTCCATCCTGACCGCTGCGCGATGGCGGCGGGGGTACTCGCCAGTTCTCGTTTGCGCTCTCTCCGGGCGTACTATTCGGTGGTACTAATGGCTTCTAGTGTGCCGGTAGGTTTATCTCTGCCCGGGTCCAAACACCATCTTAACGCTCCCGAAGGAAGCCTTTTGTATCCCGGAGCGCTCGTCCGCCTGACGACATTTCGGGCACCTTCGACAGGATCTCCGATGCTCTACGGACGGAGGCCGTACAGAGCGACGCCCTGCACAAAGAAGTCGTGTGTTTTCACATGTCGGGTACAGCCCCCTTTCGTTTCTACCGGAGTTCATCACGAGTTAGGTGATCCTTGTCATGGTGATGTGCGATCAGACATGAAGTTCGTCCCGCGTTCACTAGGTTTATTTCGGGGGAAGGAGGTTCTCAGCGCCGTTAATCTACGGTGTCCGCAATAACAATGCCGGTCATGGGCATCGTCGCGGAACCGCCACAATGCCCTTCCCAGACGCAGTAGATCGGTGCGTGATCAGGGGTCAGATATAGTGATTGCTGGGCCTTACCTGCTACTTCCGGATTCGCAGTCAAAATCTTTCCATTGTTCTGGAAACGCCGCTGGCTTCTCCTCTATCAAATTCCGTTAGGTTCAGTATTTTATTCGTCTCGTCACAGCACGAGGCAACCTGGGACCACTACATAGTCTGTAGGTTGTCTTTTCGCGTGTTCCCGCGTGGGGGGGCAACTATGCTCAGTTGCCCAAGGTGGTGTATTTCAAAAAAAAACGCGTGGGGCTGAAAACTGTCAGTTTCCGCAGACTCACGACCCTGATTCATTTCGGCATACTTTATAGCGGACGGGCGCTTCTAGCCTTCTACTCGAGGCAAAGTTTTCCCGATTCGTTAACTGCCTATCAATCAAATGTGCATAGTGTGGTTTGCACCCCAATGTGGTTGCCGCATCCGGCCCAGGCAAAGTTGAAGTTACTGATTGGTTTGCAGGATGTGAGGAAAGCATTGTGCAAGGTTCGTTGCCGTAGGCGTTCCAAATTTCTCAGTTTAAGCGCTGTGCTTTCTACTCGTTCTAAATCCGTTGTTCTTCTTTTATTTCTAGCTACGGTGACAATTGGTCTCGAGGGTAGTCGCTGCCCCGACATACGCGGGTCTGATCAGGGTGTAAAGTTGATATACCAACCTTGCTCCGAATATGTTGCTTGTATGTTTTTGTGGGACTATGAACGGTCTAGCTGGGAACAGTCACCAGAGATGACGAGCGGCATGTAGAACCTTAATCAGAACGACTGTCCCCTGATCTCCAAGTTTTAGGTCTGGTTTGGGGAGATTAGTGGAGCCTAGAACCCAGGGGTAAGGTGAGAAATACAAGCAGGTTTCAGCCTGAGCGTTGCGCCCGGATGACGCATCTATCGATGTCTAGACCGTCCAAGGGCTTACTTAAGGGGCCACTTACAGACGACCAGCCCTAACTCGCTGGAATGTCCTTCATCCTTGCGGTAAATGCAGGTTCCTCCTCGCTCAAGATCTCGCTCTACCAGCGGGTATCAGAGGATCCAAAGGCGCTATGCCTCCTTTTGATATCTACCATTTCTTCCATCTCTTCTCCCCCAGCTAAGGTCTCGTTTCAGCATGTCAACACAGATCAAGGAGCCAGACGTCTTGACCAATCCGAACCCTCGATTTGCGATCATGAATCTGCGTTCATTTACTTTCTGGACCGTCTCAAGGAGGATGCAAGCATCGACCGCCATCAGATCAAGCATGTATGCCATCGAGTTGTGCATGGCGGGGATTACACCGAGCCTACAGTCATCTCGGAGCAGTCTTACCATCACATCGAGGTATTGTCTGACCTCGCTCCTCTGTGAGTGCCTTTCAACTCTCTCCTGGTATCGTGATTAAACTGTCTTTTGGACAGGCACAATGGTGCTGCGCTGTCCGTCATAAGCACATGTCTTAAAGCGTTGCCGCACGCACTGTCGGTTGCGTTTTTCGACACCGCATTTCACAGAGACCTGCCTCGCCATGTCTCTACATATGCTATCGATCCCAAAATCGCGCGAGAACGCCATCTGAGGAAGTATGGCTTCCACGGATTGAGCTGCAAGTATCCATCCTTGGACGGCGCATCTGTGTGCTCATAGCAGTGTCCAGATGCCTTCATCAGAAGCACGGTTGCCAACTATTTGCACAAGGTTTACCCCTTTTCCTGAAAGGATCAGGGTGCTTACACTGATGTTCCTCAGGACGAAGATGAATTGAATATCATTGCACTTCACCTTGGATCCGGAGCATCTGCCTGCGCGATTCGGGGTGGAAAGTCCATCGATACATCCATGGGTCTTACTCCTTTAAGTGGACTACCCGGAGCCACCAGAGCGGGAGACGTTGACCCCAGTCTCATTTTCCATTACACGGGCGAACCTCTAGACCGGTTGAGTTACAATTCTGTAACACCTAAAGACATGCACATCACAAGAGTCCGCTTCTCTCTTTCCTTATCCATTCTCTTGCACTCATCACAAGAGTTTAGGCGGAGGAAATCCTCAACAGTCAAGCAGGCTGGAAGGCCTTGACGGGAACTACCGACTTTGGAGAAATCACTAGGAAGGCCGACCTGTTCGCACCACCATCGGCAGCGGCAGAAAATCCTTACACGCTTGCGTTCCACATTGTGCTCGATCGCGTGTTGCATTACGTTGGCGCGTATCACCTATCCCTCCGCGGCAAGGTCGATGCGCTGGTATTTGCGGGTGGGATAGGGGAACGAAGCCGGGAATTGCGGAGTGCCGTCGGGGAGGCAGTTAACAATTTGGGTTATTCGGCTATCAATGAGCACGTGAACGAGGGGTTAGAGCGTTGTGAAGGTGTTATCATCGACATCGGAAAGGACGATGGGGGAAAACGGATGCTGGTCTGTAGGACAGACGAGCAGTTTGAGATGGCGAGAGAGTGTTCGCTTACAGACGAGTTTTGGGTTTAACACGGGCACGGTTGTGTTGGCATTTGTACAGGTATAGGTTTTGGGGTGAGGGTGCATACCATGGCTGAGCAGAGATATTTCGGGACTTTTACTGGGAGCCCCGGCATGCGCAGGGGTCGATTGGTCGACCAATCTCGACCAATCAGGACCCATCGACCTATAATTCAAACTCCGCTCGGGAGCGCGGGCCGCTGTGACCAAAGCGACCTTTTGGCGTCAGATGACGCGTGCGTGGCTGTGCCTTGAGGAACGAAATTTCGCTAAGGTCAAAAAGATGTTGTGTTACCAGTATGTACATTGTGTTGATATGTGTATAGTACCAATTGTGAAAGGGTATGGACCCTGGACAAGGAATAGAGGAGACACGTAGCGAGAGGGAATCTTCAAAATTAAGTGTATTACCAATTTACCAGTCGTGATTCCGACTCGTGAAGGGTATGGACTCTGGACAAGAAAAATAGAGGAGACAGGTAGTGTCCTCGTCGATAGGGAACAGCACGCCGGGTACACCCGTGGTGTAGGGCAATGGTGAGCCACTGACTCGGAGCCCGAGGGCAACAGTGAAGGTGAGAGGAAGGTGGGTGAGAGAGCAGCACCAAGGGCGAGAGAAGCAACCACACAACGCACGCAATTCCGCGCGTTGTACAGTTGCTTCTCCGTGCTCTTGGGAGCGACAGCGCACGATGTGCGTTGCTGAATGGGGACTCGGAGGGTGGGCGAGGATGAAGATGAGGGCGGGGCGAGGTCGAGGTCCACGAAGGTGAGGACGAGGGGTGGAGGACCAGTGTGCGCAATCATGCGCGTTGTGCCGTTGCTCCTGGATACTCCCTCGAGTCTCATTGAGTCTCGTCCCCGTCCTCGTCCTGGCCCCGAGTCATTCTCGACTTTGACCTCAACCTTGCCTTGGTCCTCTCACGGGCCAGGCTCAGGCTCAGGCTCAGCGACGGCATGACGCACGCAATTGCGCGTGCGTTGTGCCATCGCTGAGTTCAAGTCTGAGTGGGGGGGAGCGAGAGGGAGGACCAGGATGAGGACGAGGCTAGGGCGTTGTGCCATTGCAGAGTGGGGAGGGTGGGGAGGGACGAGGACCAGCGAGGATGAGGACCAGTGAGGGCGAGAAAAGGTGAGGGCGAGGGTGATGGTGACAGTGATGGTGACAGTGATGGCAAGGGCAAGGATGGGCGAGGAGGATGAGGGCAAGGGCAGGCAAGGGAGAGGGAGAGGGCAAGGGCAAGAGGAACACTGTCCCCACCTTGCCAGTGCGTTGACGTTGGCCTGACGAGGCGGAATCAGTCACAGTGAGTGGTAAGGGAACTAAGCGGGGTATGACTTACCATATATGGACACCGTTCACCCCTTGGGAGGGTTCACTGGCTACCCCTTCCGAGTCCCTCCGCTTGCCTTCCGACTCGCGACCCCCTGCGAATGACCAATCTGCCATGAATGTCAGAGGACACCTGGGAAATGGCGTTTCCGAACATGTCCGACTCCAAGCATTCTCCAAACCCCACATTTCCTACAAACAGGTGCAAACATAGGTCAGCCACAAGGTCGCGCTGAGCTGCCAGCCACCAGTATGGTGTGCCAGCCACTGCCATCTCTCGCTGGCCTACAAATACCCCGTTTGACCATTTGCCATCAGGTTCCTCGATGTCTTCCATGGACCTTGCGCGGCTCGCCTCCCTTGTGGTCAGCAACCCAACCCTCCAGGGCGTCCATCTCAACCAACTCCTTCTGTTCCTTGCCATCGCTTCATCTATCAAAGATGACCTTCTTCTGATCCAACCACCTGAACACGCTCTCACTATGGCCCCTACTGTTCTCCCACCATCCGCGGAGCACTTTATCGCATTGGCATGCAAGATTCCCCTTCCCGCCGTGCAAGACTGTTGGGATGCATTCAAGGACGTTCTTTGGCATGCCTTGCACTGCCCAAATCCCATTGGTGGTATCCTCCGAGCCCCACCAAGCGTTTTCGAAGGCCATGGATTGCCCTCAGGCTTTAGTACGCCAACCCTCTAGCAATGTGTTCATTCCCATTCATCCTTCCCTAGCTCCATGGACGTTCTATCCCCCACAGCATTTTTGTTCGACGCCCACTTGTCAACGTGCCTTGAAACATCTTCGTATGATGCGTGCAGAGCAACGCCAGTGTGTCCTTTACACACTCGCTCATGGCGCTGTCCCAGTGTACTCCGTTCACCTCAAGTGTGAAGGTAACGTTATGTCAAACTCGTTGTGCTTACTGCAATGGCTAACAGTAGAAACCCAATCGCAATTCCAGCTTGTGGCATTAACTACCACCATAATTTCAAGGTCAACAACGGCCAACGGATCTACTACGGTGGAATTCCTGATGTTCTGCAAGTTGGCGAGCATCAATTTGTTGACCGGCAAGTAATTGAGATGTGGATGTCGTTAATGGACACTTGGTAAGCCACTTTGCTATGCATAGTGTGCATCATAATACCAGTCTCCGTTAGGGTGTCTGCGTCATCTTGTGCCAATATCTACAATCGCTCCCTTTCACAGTCGAAGGTCCCTCCTGCGGGATGGCCTGTTAGCTTTTCAGTCTCGCCCGATCATGTCTGGGATTCTTTCATTCTCCACTCCCTTCTGGAGGACGCTTTGGATCGTGAGGAGGTGCTCGTCGTTAGCCATACTGGTGTCCAACACGCTCGCTTCACGGAACTTGTTCAAGCACGCAATCAACGTATGCGCATCGAAGGACAGCCTGAGATCTCTCACTTTTGCAACCGGTGCACGCGGTGGTATTATGGTCCTGATGGCCAAAGTAAGTGTGCTGGTGATCCACTTGGCGTGTAACCCATCTGAATGTATGTCATGCAGTTGATCGAAAGTGCTCTGCTGTCGTTACTGATGGCATCTGCATCGGCCATCCATGTTGCAGCGCCTACAACTGCAAGGTCCCGCTCAGTGGGGGCAAGGATCGCTTCTGTCATATTCATACCCACCTTGAAGGCATATGTGCAGTCATTGGATGCAGCCAGCCAGCAGTCCATGACAAGCTTACATGTGGCGATCTTCGACACCAAGAGGCTGAACGCATTCACCGTGAGCGTGGACAATCACAGTTCCAGCTTCATGGACGTCTGCAACGAGCCCGGGATGCGCATCAGCTTGCACATTCACCACATGGCCATGCTCTCGCTCAGCTCACATCCCTTGAGAACAAGGAGGAATCGTTTTTTGTTGATGCAGAGGATGAGCAGACCAACACGGATGGACCCGTAACTGCACCTAATCCCCAACATCCAAAGATTCGTGCCAAGTTCACTCGCTCTCGCACTCACAATGAACAACTCGTCGTCGCACCATGTGGAATCATTTTAGGCCGTGACACCATGTTTGGCGCTGAGGGGATAGCCAGTGTTGCGGTATGTCACGATCATTGTGGCACCCTGTATGTACTCACCGCTACACTTCAGGAATTTCTCAGGCGCATCTTCCGCATTGAAATCCTCAAACCCAATCATATAATCTTTGACAATAACTGCAGTGTTGCTCAGCATGTCAAGGGGGACCCCTTCTTCGAGAACATCGGTCTTTCAGTCGACGTTTTCCACTTCAAGTCGAAGCATAAGGAAAGCCATACGTTCTGTCAAGAACACTGTAACCCTGCCGCGTTTCCAGAGCTTTTGGGCGTCAATGGTAAGGGGTGGTTCTTCAACTCATCTATTGCAGAGCAGACAAACGTTTGGTTGGGAAAGTATCATGCCATCTGTCGAGAGATGCTTGTGGACAAGTATGACTTTTTTTTGGACCAGCTGATATTACGCCGCAACCGCATCACAAAGGAGAAGTTGGAGACCCAGGGGCATTCCCCTGGCAACTGGCCTCTTTGTTCTCTTACCGATTTGTAGGATAGTCCTTTGTATATACCACACCATCAGTTCGTTGGAGAATGACATTGACATGACCGTTCCAATCTAACATTGCACACATGCATGGTTTGCAGTGAGATCTGTTATCGCGAGGCAAGATGCAAATACAAAACTACGAAGACAAAAACGACCATGAAGACATGAGAATGCAATAGATGTGGTGTCCCCAACGAAAACCATGGTAAAAAATACAAAACTATGAAAATGTAAACATGGGAATAGAACGAATGTGACGCTACCAACGCACAAGAGTAGCTACTTTTGCCTATCCGTCGCTGCACGCATCTTTCTCCTGGCTGCTTTCAAGTCCGCATCCTTGGCTGCATGCGCAGCCATGAACTTGGTGTACCGCCCATCTTCCTCATACCCAGCTGCAACAGCACGGTCTCTCGCATCTCTGGGAGCTTGCAACCACCGTGCCTTATGATCATAAAATGTCGAGGACTTGAATGGTATATTGAAGAATTGCTGAAACTGGGTCTCTAATGTAAGGTCGCCCTGTCGCTCGAATGTGAAAGATCGGTGGACATCGACAGCGTAGAAACTTGATGGGAACTTGGCAGCACATTGGGAGATGCCCGGAATAACGCGCGCACATGCTTCTTGGCGGGGAGGGATAGTCGGCAGTGTATCATCTTCATCAGATAACATCCCTGTCACACATGCAGTCAGTCGGTTAACAGTTAGTAGGTGCTACAAGTCTATAGCTCACCATCAACACGCCAAGTCTCCCCGGCATCTGGAAGCCGTAACGGATCCTTTGCATTCTTGACCTTGCCAGCGGTTGTTTTGTCCTTGCGAGAGGGACATCAGGGAGTAAGATCACCGACAACCGTAGATGCACCGTCCTCTGTATCGGAGCATGCGGATAGGTCAATTACTTCATAAGGCTCGGGCTGCGTGTGAGACTGGCACTGAGGGAGTGCGCGGGACATCTCTCTTTCAACCAACTTGCGTTTGAATTGTCGACGCTCCTGGGTGAGCGTTGTGCGAAAGTTTGGCTTGTCTCGCAAAGATGTGGCAGCGCGACCGTACAAGTGGTCGAAGCTAGGGAAGGACTTGACATTCACTGCTTTGAAGAAGAGTTGTTGCCCAGGGGAAGTGACGATAATCGTGCTATCGACCTTCATCCTGATCCAATAATCGAGCTCGGGATTGAAGTAGTGCACCGGCGGAGGAAGCTCCTCGTCAGGATGAGCAAGCTCCAGCTCGACAAGGACCGCTTTTGTGAGCTTGAAATATGGAAAACTAAAGCCTTGAAAGTTGACAGATGTGGGCTCAACGTCATCCTAGTTGATAGGCACCATGATCAAACAGACCGTTGGTGACTGAGAACGAGATGACTTACTTGAAGAAAACTAAAGGCAATGACGTATTCCATTGCTCGCTTGTGATGCTGAGCTTGTTCTGCATCCTTTTGACGCTTTAGCTCAGCGTGCTGATGTGTGGCCACAATGTGGTCGGTCAGGAATGGCCTCAGGTGGGACACATAGCGGGGGTTTCCTGAGGAATTGGATGCAGCGATTTGAGATCGGGAAGCTGAGACCTCAGCTTGAGATGGAAAAGGAGTAGGTACCGGGAGCGTAGGAGTAGGCAGTGGTGAGGCCATAGGAGGGGGGCTTGAAGGGGCAGGGCGCGGGAGCGTAGGAGTAGGCAATGGTGAGGGCATAGGAGGGGTGCTTGAAGGCGAAGGGACATGATGGCTTGAGTTTGAGAGAAGCGAAGGATCGATCTGGGACAATGAAAAAGAGGGCCTGATAGCATGTGTGGACAACTGCGGTGCATCGGTGCCAGTGACAGATAACGCTGTGTTGTTTTGGGTGGGAACTGCGAATGAAACTGGTGATTGCTGGGATGGTAAACCAGGAAGTGCTTGGGGAGGGGCCGGAGCGGCGATGGGGTCACTTAAAGACGTCTCAGCGGCAATAAAATGTCCATCACAGACGCATCCCCCAGCTGATCGGCAGTGTTTCCGGCACATGCGACGTCGGCATAAATGGGCCACGCGTGTGACCTGACAAGTGCGGTGTGCGCAAGTGCCCGTCTTTGCTTCTGCAGGAGTGCTCGTGTCTGCTTGAGGTCCATTCAAGGCGGCTAGCAAAAATAGTGAACGACAAGAGATTGATAGCAGTTAGATGGTACTCACCAGCTTGTGTCACAGTTGGAGATGTTTTCGGACTGTTGCCAAGGCCGTCGCCCCACCGATACCAGTTGTGGGTATGACACTACAGGATGAGATGGAGTTATGATGTGGATGGTGAACAAGCACGAAATCATACCACATAATATGGCCGCCCAGCGTTAGATGGATTGGATTCACGCACGAAACGCAGGGGGGATGTCTTCACCACCGGCGCAACGTCGCGTTGGAGGGTATGGCGGAGGTATAAAGGGCATCAGGATCTTGAAGGCAAAAACAAGTGGAGGGAAGGCATTCCCGCATGTGTTAGCATGGCAAGGATCAACTAGTAGAGAGCGACATTAGTAGGTAAGTAGCCTGGAGTGCTGAACTTACCTATGCGTACAAAGGGAAAGACATACATCCTGGAGCGTATTGGACAGATGAGGGATTGGGGTGACGGCGTGCAGGCGGTAGTGACGAGGTGGCGGTAATGGACAGGTGATTTTGTCGAATGGTGGCTGGCAACAGCGGCACCCTCACAAGGACCAAGGTGGTGGGGTGGTTGGGAGGCAGCAACAAGGTGGCGGGCGGGAGGTGGGAGGGATGTGGCGCAGAGGAACTCGTACTCGCCTCCATATATACCTGGAGCGGCTGGCATCGTGATGAACCTGATATGGAAGGTGAAGTCGATTCGATGACTCATCAGTGACGACTTTGAAGTGGGACCTTCCTAAATGGGC
The DNA here is from genome assembly GCA_038092675.1 of Boletus rufocinnamomeus. Lineage (NCBI taxonomy): Eukaryota > Fungi > Basidiomycota > Agaricomycetes > Boletales > Boletaceae > Boletus > Boletus rufocinnamomeus. The sequence goes on from JBBPQV010000084.1 coordinate 34,208, forward strand.
AAACAGAGCACATTAGAGTGACGTAGTCGATGGAAGGGAAAAGAGTGCAAGTAAGAAATATCTACTACAGAATATGGGCAGACCAAACGGCCATTGAGGCGTCTCTGGTTGAAGGAACGGATCGGGGACGTTCTGTTGCTCCTGCGCAATTGCCTTGTTCACCTTTTCCAAGAAATCACCAAAGTCTTGTCTGCTTCCAGTGGCCATACTTCTATGCGAGAAATAATCATCATCCGACTGGTCCGAATGCATCGACGATGATCCAGGACCAGCATTAACACGAGGTGGCGCAACAAGGAATGTCTCGTCATTCGGCCCACCGTCGATACGCCATCTACTCACCCATCCTGGCATCAAACCGAGACCTCCCAGTCAACTACCCACCCCCAACGCACCCTTTCTCCCAAACTCGACAGCAATGAATCCAAAAGGCTCATCAAGAGAAGGAATCAGCGCAAAAAAAACTGGAGATAAACCGGCCAGAAGAGGCGAGTAAAAAGACTCACCAGAGGTTGGGGGTATGAGACACAAATGCGACTTGCACTGCTGTGCTAATACCACTGTGTTGAATACCCAATTTAGTAGTTGAAACGTTGACTGACAAACCTGAGTACTGCAATAACTCGATATTTCGAGAGGCTATCATTTAGTTGGGGGCCAATGAATGATTGGGGTGTGGACGATAGTAAACTATGGTCCTATCAATATACTAAATCTGCTTATGCTAGTGCTACTAGTATGTGCGACAAGTGAGTAGAAGCGCAGCATTTCCCTTGTGCCCTTCCTAAATGGGAAGGAGGGTGATTGCTACTTATGGGATATTGGAAGCGGCCCAACGCTATCATCTGTTCACTCACGCCGCAGCTTCATTCAAGCACGATAAGCGCATATACTGCTCAAAAGAGGTACGGTTAGCATTTAATCAGCTATGGCGGGCATGGCGGGCATGGCTGATATGATTTACAGTACCCCAATGACCGGTCACTGACATGCTTGATATGGTTTCACCATGCTGATTGATTCTTTGTTAGGTATCACACAGCGTCAGTATTCACCATGGAGGAGTGTCTCTGCTCCCCCATGGACAAATGAGATGTCAGCGACACAGAGAGCGGGCAAAGTCATACCATCGATTTCAATTGGCCTGCGTCGCCACCACATTCTACTACGACAAGCTCATCGGATCAGCACACACCGTCACCACCACCTGCAAGGCCATGCAACTACGAGTCGGGCGGGTCGCTCACCATCGGTAATCTCCCTCACAGACTCGGAAAGCGAGGCGTCCGCGTCATCGACTCCAATCGGGCTACATCACTGCCATGTGCCAGGCCATGCAACTACGAGTCGGGCGGGTCGCTCACCATCAGTAATCTCACTCACAGACTCAGAAAGTGGTGAAGCATCTGCGCCATCGATTTCAATCGGGCTACATCACCGCCGCGTGCCAGGCCATGCAACTAGGAGTCGGGCGGGTCGCTCGCCATCGGTAATCTCCCTCACAGACTCGGAAAGCGAGACATCCGCGCCATCAATTTCAATCGGCATACATCGTCACCACCTGCGTTCACCATCGGTGATCTCCTTTGCAGCTTCCAACGCAGACGGTCGCATCCTCTCACCACCTCCTCAGCCGATTATCAAGTGGGGAACCCAGGGATGTGTTCGTTCACATGGAAACTCGCACAACAATCCAATTGATGTTGAAAATGTTCGCGTTTGGCCCGAGGATTTTCATATTTGCGATATCGCACAGTTCATCCGGCTTACCCGCCTTCACGGCCGTCAACAGAGGCTTCGCAAGTTATTCGAAGAATACTTCGGTATGCCATACTCCCCACAGACGTTTAGGCGGACCCGGCGTACATGGGAGCACCAAGAGAACCAGATACTCCACAGAGAGTTTATCGATTTCAATCGGTCAGAGAAGGGACTGTGGTCAGCATTCCTGACAAAGGTAAACCATAGGTTCTAGCATACTACTACCACATTTTGCGCTAAGGACTCTCATCGTCATTGTGTATCAATATCATACTTCTCGATTTGTAGCATAGATATTATTTAGAAGCAGCTCACAAACTATACACAACACAGAGGAGACAACAGAAGCTTGTGCGGCGACTGTCGCCTGTAGATGTGCTGCACCCGGGGACGATGTGAACAACATCTTGATGGTTCGAGGGTATGGTGAGGGCTGGCGTCGCATGCGATGAAGGCAAATATCAGACGGAAGTGGACCGTAACTTTGCAGCGAGGGTCGAACGCTAGCGAAGGTGTCAACACCCAAAAAAAAAAGAAGTGCAGACAAACGACCTACATTGAAGTGCGAAGACCAAAAACGGAGTGTCAAGCCAAGTACGTTTGCTCATGCAGGGGCAGGTGAACTGTGAGCGGTTGAGCGAGCAAGTGAGGGCCTGTGCGCCGAGGTAGGGAAGGTAAGGGTATGTGTGCGGGCAAGATTAGCTAATGACTCAGGGCACGTGGGGCTACACGTTCGGAGTTCGGAGAATGCTTGGAGTCGGAGATGTTCGGAAACGCCATTTCGTGGACTTTTTGGAATGTCAGATCTCTGACATCACCTGACACCATTCATCGACTTCGGGGCAGATTCGTCATAGCAAGGGGTCGATTGGTCGATCCTGATTCCAACCAGGAACCCCTTTCCATGACGAATCTGCCAATCGACCGGGGTCCCTTTTGCTATGACGAATCTGCCCTTTGACCGATGTTTTTTTTTCTGTGCTTGCATCACTATATTTGGTATGCACCACTGGTGCTTTTGATCGATCCCTGGATCCCAACCATTCCCAGATTTGATAATATTTTTCATGGGTTGGATCAAATCTCCGAGTTTGTCCCTCTCTGAGGTGGGTGCATCTCCCATCCGCACTTCAGGGTGCTTCTCATTTGCATACCAGTTCTTCCCGTCCAGTTGTGCTCTCTGCAAGCCCCTTCTGCACCGAGCTGCCCGACAAACTGACCTTAAACCTTGTGTCCCAGAGCCCATCACCGGCAGCGGCTCATGCTACGAAATGGTGAGGCAGCGCCAACTTTGGGTCATTCGACAACGTTATCGACCACTTTTCTGCAGAGGAAGAAGAGATAGGACTGCGGTTGCATTCGCAGCTGGTGAACACAGTACTGCAGCAGCTGGAGAGTCTTTCACTTCAAGTTACTTGTGACGAAGGAAACATTGCGACCGGGAACTTACACTTGTTCTTCCCTGCTATCCTCAAAGATGCGGAACAGGATCGATCCAAGCGGCTACTATCCCTTCATGTGCTCAAGGAAGTCGGTTGCAGGGATTCTCTCCGAGTCAATCATGTGCTGAAGATATTGTTTTTCATAGGTTGTAACCCACTGCCCTCACGGACAACTGGAGCCTGTTACAGATGCTATTTGGACTCCTCTCTTCCATAATTCTACCTCGATCACTTATCAGTGGTTAGTGTAGGCGGTTTGTGATCTCACGGATATTGCACTGAAACGCGGCAGAATTTAGCACTGAAATTCATAATATGTACTAGCCACGGTACGAGAATACCACTATTCTTTTCCTTTTCCACCTGATCGCAGTAAATGGGCTCTCAGGAGTCTTTGAAACGTCTGGTCACAAGTCTCGTCGGGAGGGATCTGCGAGGAAAAGAACATTTGTTTCGTTAAAGCATCCAAATTCCCTTTTGCAACAAGCCAATTCTGCTCGTGACCTTCGCCGGGTGTCAAATCCCCGTAGCAGGTCATAAACTCGGATCTCTTCTCCCTACAACCTTGTGCATCCACCTTCAGCCATCCATCCAAGGGTGGACTGTTGCGAAGTTCGCCGTTGGCATAGCGGAGACAGATCCATATGAGAACCCAGATGAATGATTCTGCATCGTGCGCATAGACGTGTTTGATTGCCCCCTTCTGCCCTTTTTCTGAGAGCAGTTCGTGCGCCATGAATGGGAGCGTGCCCGTGTGCTCGTTCCCTGTTGGACCTGGAGCTATCGTCGTCGCCAAGTCAAAGTCATTCAGTACACCAACAATATTGCCTGCCTCGTCTTCCCCGTACATCAGATTGGAGGGACTGATGTCACGGTGGTAAACACCATTCTTCCACAATGCGAGATGACCTTCGGCACCGGTCAATACAAGTTTAATTCAACCATGGAAAGACAATCACATTTCACCGTGTGCCACCAGCACTCCAAGAACGAGTCACTAGTCAGTTTCGTGATCCTCGTCAACTCCTCGAAGATGATCATATAAAGGACCCGGGCTCCTTTTTCTGGATTCGGCAGACTGAGACGTTTGCGGATTATTGTCGTAGAAGAGTCCAAAAACTTGTAGTGGAACACCATCACTGGAACATGGTTCTTGACGTCCGGCTCCCTCTCTGCGATCTCGGAAACTTTCTTCAAAATCTCAGGCTCGCCCATGCGAGATTCTGCACCCCAAAAGAACTTTGCAACCAGTCTCCTCCTTGATCCTAACTTCTGACTTGTCACAGAGAATACGTTTGTCGCTCGCCCGTTGAGCCCCCAGCGAGCGACTCGTTTGTCTGGGGAACAGTCTAATACAATGTCAACTGGACCCTCCATCGCGTCTTGAACGAGCACCGTTGTCGATGATGTGGAGAGTTCGCCAAAACTGGGATTGACATGGGGATTCAAACCCCAGTGTCGGTTCTCGAACCGCTGCATTGCGAGCAGGAGCACAAGAAAGCGAGGGAAATCCTGAATGAAGTTCAGCGCGGAACACCGGATTGGCCGTTGACGATCGAAGCGCCAAAGATATAGGAGATCCCCTGCCACAACCCAGGTTAAGGGTTGAGTTATTCTGCCTGACAGCAAGACCGATCGATCATGAACCAATGACGGTGAGATAAATGACGTGCTGCCGACCAGCATGAGATGCGAACATCTCAGTTCCATATAATCCGATTTGGGTACTGGGACGTATTTTGTTGGGATGAGCCTCGCTGGTTTCGATTCTCCGCCGTTTGGAACTGGATCCGGTTCGCTTGTTCAACCACTCTCCAATTTTCAGTCGAGACTGGCATTCAGTTTCGCGTGTGGACTCTTTCCTCTTTCGCGTCGCACATTTTTCAAGACCGTGCTCATTGTTTGTATGATTGTCGCTTTGGGCTGCGTGGCCATCACTATGGATCAACGAGATCAAAATGAATTACCTACATTGAGATTCCTGTAGAAAACCGTTCGACAAAGGCGGTATCACCGATTTGTCGCGGATGGCTTCCGGGGACAGATATCTGGGGAACGAAGGGTCGATGTTATAATTTGCAGGAGGGACGGCAACGTTCCGATGAAACTTGAACTCGATGACGGTACGGACGTCTCGCCACCTCAAACTCCTCTCTGGTTTCCTAGCAGCGGCTTCGAGAAGGTCATTGTCATTGGATGTGCTACCAACTCGGACGTCAGCGGTGGACACGAGGACAACATCGGGTTTGCGAAAGGAGCTCGTTCCTTCGTAATATTGCTCCATCTGTTTGCCATAGACCTGGAAAACAAGTCGGTCGGATGGTTTGCGGAGACCGCCGAAATCCAGGTCCTGAAGAAGGAAGAGCGCGGTATTGGCAGCACGTGCGAAGTGCGAGTATAAGTCTACCTCCTTGCTGGCTCGGGCGCTACGAAAGATGCTCAAAATGCCAGCAGGTCGCAGGCAATTACAATGCTTACTAGTCTTCCAGATGCATTCTAATATTGTTAGAAACTTCGCCATTGCAGATAGAAAGAACACTCTCGAGACACGTATTGAAGAGTGTGGCCGGGTCCGAGGGCTCGTCGTCCACGCAGTCCAAGAGGAATAACTTCAGTATCCCGTCTACATTGCAACGTTCAGCATTTTCGACATCTCTTGCTACCCATGGTCCCACCATTTGTACTCTGCATACAACAATAATTTAGAAAGCGATCCCGAAACCGGAAACTTGGCTTACTGCGTGCCAGTGGTAGCGAGACCTTTGCTTCTCACAGCACTCCCAACCGATTGTGGGGTAGACTCCAAGGCGGTCGATGCAACCAGGCGTTTCGGAGTTGTGGGATCCATGTCGATTCGGAGACCCGGGGTAGACCTTCAGAGGATAGGTCGAAAACTTGTCTTGTCACGAACAGTGGGCGCCGAACATGCCATAGTCTAAACGGTATAAGTCATAGTTTCTTCCCACGCTTGGACACAATGAGATGAAACGAAATGACAGCTTACACACCCAAGTGAAGTTCACAGGGAATGAACGATTGACGGAAATCACCTGTGATATATATATAGGACACCATGTGCATAAATGTGTGATGTGTTTGGGATGATCCATCAGCAACTCATAGTAGGGTATGGAGACAATTATCTATGTGATGTAGCAGACTGGACGTTCATCAGCAAAATGTCAGATTACTTTTTTGGTCTTTTTAGTCTTTTTCAAGACAAAAAAGACGACAAAAGTCAAAAAGTCACTCAATTTCTTTAAGACGGGTCTAGTCCATCAGAAAAGTGAAAAAGACAAAGACGAGAAAAGTGAAAAAGAAAAAAAGACGAGAAAAGTCCATCAGAAAAGTGCTGAAAAGGACCAGACCTACCGACCTCATCAGACGAGCTCACTGATCATGGGAGACACACAGACTCAGATAGCAGGAAGAAGAGAAGAAGTATTTGTACTACCAAAGTCATGGTTGGACTTGACATCTTGGAACATGACTGTTGCAGATACTTAGTGGGTTGGGTTGAGCCATCATATGAGCTCCCACCCTGCACTCATGTCACTCTCACAGGCCATCTTCATCATCCGTATCACCAGGCAAACTTGCACGTATGGTGTGACTTCGGCCATACCTGTCTCGAAATTGCACACCTTGGCTGGATGAGTGGCTCATCATGCCAATGTCTGCACGGCAGTCACCACAAGCACATGCACACGATACCGCCAGACTACTCACATATTTCACCCTATGCAACTCACCAGCGTCAGCATTCCAGTAAGATTGTCCCCAATGAATGAATTTACCTATAGTAAACCCTGAGTGATATATAACTGGCCATTGGGCCCTTCATGAATCGGGACTGCACTCGGAGGGATGTTGTTACCTTTCGTTGGGGTCTGGGAATGGGTTGTGCAGATGGAGACGGAAAGGTTCAGGGTTGAGAGCTTACCTGTGTCAGCGGCAGAACCACATTGTGGACGACTTCAGAGTGGTACATGAGTGATTGCAGGAAAGAATCTAGAGTCAGCACAATTCGTTTTGGTGACAGAATGGCAGACTTGTACCGGATTAGAGACACCAACCAAGGTTGCAGGCCACTCGTCTAGTTGTCCTTCATCGCGAGTAGATGTCTAACAAGTCAGGACCTGGGAGGTGACCTTGAGAGGGTTGTACGATGAAGGATGAGACTGGCAGCAAAGGGAATCAACAAGGGAAGGATGGCGGTACTGATTACCTTACAATCTTGGTACTCGCCCCACTGGAGACGAACGGACGAATCATTGAGTGATTCGTAAAGTGGTGAGAGGATGTGACGTACCAAACCAAGTAATGCGACCCACGGCACGACCTCCAAGAGGTAGTTGTTGATGGTTTGAGCTTTGACATCAGTCATGCCGACTCATCAAAGCTTGGCAAGTGACACGACCCGCACGGTGATCATGCCCATCTCTGACAAGCCTGAGGTTGGCAGCATACCTGCCTGATTAAACAAGGGGCTGCAGAAGAGGAGCGAGTAGTAGGTGAGATCACTGCAGGCGACATTGTCTTTACCTTGGTGTTTGCCAGTGCATGGCAGAAGTGAATGTTGGCATTGGCATTGAATGGACTATGCCTGTGTGTGGTGTTAGTGTCGTACTATGACTTTACTGACGATGCGGATGGGGTAGCCAGGTTCTGTGATCAGGAGTAGTGGTTTCGTCAACTCGGATTTGGCCTTGTCGAGATGTAGTTTCTTTGGCGAGCCTGAGGGACATTGAGGATTGGTCTTTGCAACACGTAGTATGTGCGCATGTCGGGTGGATGGCCGCACACGTGAGCTATGGGCATCATGGAGCGTGACCGTAAGCAAGGCCGGCGGCGCAGTGAGGGTGTGGCACAAGGCAGGAGTTGAAAATTTTCGTGGAGGGACCGTGGGTGTGCAGTGTCACTTTAGGGTTGGCACAAAATGACCTTACACATTTTTTTACGCCCAGCATTTGAATCTCATCCACATATTGACACAGCTCTTGCACTCGGTGCCGCCCTTTCATTTCTACGACGCCATGGAATCTATCCACCTCAAGCACCCTCGCAGCCCCACCTTGAATCATGGATGCCCCCTTCACTTAACCGGCGTCTGGACCCACAGGCAAACACTGATGCCTGCGCCGCTGCAGATCCATCACCCGTCTTCAAAGCATGCACCCCTTTCGTGCTCCCAATTGCACCAGTCATCAGCAAAATGTCACATGACTTTTTTGACTTTTTTACTTTTCATCACTTTTTCATGTGCCTTTTGAGGCTGGGACACACTTTTCAACTTTTTTCAACTTTTTTGGCTTTTTGGACTTTACTACATAGACACTCAAAGTGTGCCTAAGGTACCTAGAATGACATTGTATATGTGCATGGTGATCTATATACTTGTTCACATAGTACACTAGGAGAGCATAAAAGTCTGAAAAATGAAATGTGAATATCATCATCACAGTCATCAGCGAGTGCAGCTTGGCACTGGTCTCACGACTTTCCTGGAGGTTGCGCCATTGCTGGGAGGGAGGGCAAGGGTGAGGTGAGGGCGACTGCACTGTCACCGGGAGAGGAGGGTGAGCGAGAGAGAGGTGACGGTAACGGTGAGGGCAATGGGAAGAGGAGCAACGGCGCGACATGCGTGACATGCACGTTGTGCCGTTGTTGAGAGGGGAGGGTGAGGGTGAGGGTGAGGGTGACTGCACCATTGCTGGGAGAGGAGGGTGGGCAACAGAGAGGTGAAGGTGAGGTGACGAAGAGGGAGGGGGCGATGGCAAGAGGGGCAACAGCGTAACATGCGTGACATACATGTTGCACCATTTCTGGGAGGCGAGGGTGGGCAAGGGTTGGGCAAGGGTGAGGATGAGGGCCACCGCTGAGGTTGTAGACGGCAGGAAGGGAGAATACTGTTGTCGGGTGGGGTCATGCTCAAATGGACGTGGTTGAGGCGGGAGGCGACCGTTTGTACTCGGATGGACATGGTTGAGGTGGGAGATGAGCAGTTGGGCTTGAAATAACTTGGTCCAGGCGGGAGACTAGCGTTTGCACTCAAAACAATACGATTGAGGTGGGAAATGACTGTTTGCGCTCGAATGGACACAGTCCAGGTGGGAGATGAGCCAGTTGTGCTTGAATGGACATGGTCAAGGTGGGAGACAAGCCGGTTGCGCTCAAATAGACACGGTTGAGGTGAGAGACGAGCATTTGCGCTCCAAACAACATGGCCGAGATGGGGATAGCGTTGGGCATGCAGGTGTTCCAGCTTGGGGATGCAGAGAGCACAGAATGTTTAAGGGCATTTGTGCCCACCCTAAACTAACATGTGATGCTGTTGAACTTAAACTTCATACGTCTCGCTCACAGCGCTCACACACAACCACCCATCGTCCAAACCTTCCATCTTGAGCAAAATTCCCCCAAGTTTGTCTCCATGTTCTTTTCCGCGCTCGTGCTTGCGCCGTGGGTCGCATTACTTGCTAAGCTTCTTTTTTTTTGTAGGGTTCTTTTCTTTTATCTGATGTAGGTCCCCAAAGAGTCTCGGCAATGAGCCGAGCGGCGTCACCCCAGGGATTTTACATTCATTTGCCCCACTGAGATTCTTGCATCCAATGATGCCCCCCCCAGTTCCAGCAGCTGGATGCTGTTGTTGTTACGACTTGTTCTCTTTTTCCTTTCGCTCCTCATTTCTCTATCGTAGGGACTCCTCTCGTCGTCCCTATGCTTACCTCTGTCATACGTCTTCCGTCTCACGGGCCTCCAGGCTGTTCTAGCCCCGCTTGGACTCATCCCTTCCATCCCGGATATCCGGTTTCTAACATGTCCCCTTTTAGCTGCGGAACTCCTTTCCCTTCCCTCCATCGGATTCTGCACATGTATTTGACTTTAGCTTTACCCTTTCTTAGTTCCTATACTTCCCCTTCACCCAGGCTAGTCTCAGTATATAAACCAGTATCGTACTATACTGGTCTCCAATCTTACTCTGCTTTCACCTCCCATAAAGTCCTCTCTGCACGTGTGGAGTGGACCTCATTGAACCATCGACTCTTGACCTCTCTAGTACTCCTAGAGCGAGCCTTCATGCAGCTTCTGAGAAGCACGCTGAGATTAGCCAGACATTAATTACGTCCGTCTATTTCCCCTTGATCATCGAACCCAGAAACTCTGAAAGCCTACGTTTGGCTCTACCCGAGTCTAACGTAACAAAAGAGTAAGATTATCCTTGAGGGGCCTACCTTCGTTGTAGCCGCCCAACATTGCTCACCGACGACCCACTGTGAACCCGAGCTGGTCGTCTCCACGCCAGCCTCCCCCAGAACCACCCTCTGAATCCTCCTCAGGAGAAACCGCCTCATCCGGTGACGAATCCGACGAGGACATCCGGTTACACCACGGACCGGAAGACCTTGACTTAGCCAACCGCTTACCCCACGCTTTGAACTTGCCTCGGGCTCCCACTCCCCCCTCTCCACCAACTGTTACCTCCTCCCCCGTCTTCCCTCGTAACCCCGCCTCTCACCCAAACCAACCCGGAGTAATCTCCTTCCCTTCCCAGTCCAACCTCCCCCCATTCCCTTGACCTCCCTCTCCACCCATGGCTAACAAACCCATTGAACTCCGTCTCGGAGCCCCTGAACCATTCGATGGCTCTTACAAAGCCTCCACCAGGTGGCTGGACACTGTCCGAGTCTACCTCCTTGTCAATGAAGACGTATACAACACTGATGCGAAGAGAGTCGCCTTCGCCTTATCCCACATGACCAAAGGGTCTGCTGCCACCTGGGCATCCACCTTCCAGCTCACCGCCCTTGCGGGAAACATCCCTTCCCTCGGAACCTTCGTCGACTTCGTCGATAAGTTCAAGAAGGCCTTCGAGCACGAAGACGTCATGAACAACGCCATCGCCTGGCTGTCCACTTACCATGTTGCTAAAGAAAAGAACAAGACAACCTTCTCTTCCGCCGTGAACCGGTTCATAGCCGAGTTTAAGAACAAAGTATCCCAAGCTAAGATCACCACCGACTCCGTCCTCATTGGATACTTCTCCGCCGCCCTCCCCACCTACCTCATGAACAAGATCATGGGTATGGACACTGTCCCCACAACCATCACCGACTGGTACTCGAAGGCCGTCCTTTTCCAAACCTACAGCGACCGAGCCAACAAAATTGCGAAGAGAAACCGTCAGCCTTTCCGGCAAGGAAATCCCTGTTACACCCCTGCCGCCCCCTCCTCCAGGACAAAAGACCCCAATGCCATGGACGTGGATGTAGTCAAAATAGGGAAACTTACCCCGGAGGAGTGAAAGAGATGCATCGAGAAGGGGTTATGTTTCAGATGCCGAAAGTCTGGACACCTCT
>JBBPQV010000085.1:0-45741 GCA_038092675.1 Boletus rufocinnamomeus
GGATTAAGGTTGTACTGGGATTGAAATTGTTCACTGCCACTCGGAATTATCCCTCACTACCAAAGTGCCCTAGTAAGTCGCCCCTCACACGGACAGCGGCGGTGTGTAGGAGCCTGAGTAGCGCAAGCTGCTGACAGCACTCAAATGTTCTGAACACTAATTTGGGAATTGCCCCTGTCTGTCACTAGATAAACACTTGCGGGAAATATACCTTTGGCGAGGACCACAAGGACCACCAGTTCTTGTAGAATAAAGTCGAGTTCTGTCATAATCGCTACGTCGTTATACTTCTCGCTTGCTACTCTGTGATAAATTGGATGCGATCGCCTGGGATCGATACCTCCAAACTGATCAAAGGAGAGGCTTGGTCGTCTTTAGGGACGGAGGCCATGACACAGCGCGTCTTATCCTATAGCATTGAAGCCACAGGACGAGGACCATCAAGCTTTCAAGTTTCAACGCTTGTGCAATCTGACTTGGGGATCCGAGATACCCTCGCGGGCAACTAGCGTTAGTTTGGGATTCTGTTGAGCGTAGCATTCGACTGGCAAGCATATTGTACGCATTCCAGCCCGGTGTGTCGTCAGGACGGACGCAAGTCTGAAGATGGGATCTCAGAAGACAAAACATGCTGCGTCTACACACTGTTGCTATAACCTTTTTGTTTGTTTGCAATCAGGGGGACAAATGACAAATGATGTTCAAAGCTTTGAGGAAGTGGTGTTTGATAATCTGTCACGCTGCTAATACACATTAAATGGACAACACATAAACGCATTGACTAAGGGGAGAACTTCGCTGAGTGAGACAGTATCAGCAGATGATCAAGCTTGACAGAATCTTGACATACACACCGGAACTAGTCTTTCTCGTTCAGGAAAGCATCAAGTTCATCGTCTAGTTCTTTCTGAGTCTTCTGCGGCCGAGGGTTCCTTCGCCCTCTACCCTGACCCCGTCGGGAGTCACCTTGCTCATCTCCATCATGCAATCGGCGAGGATCAGAAACTCTGGATGTCAAAGAATCGCGTGGTGCGGAAGAGATGCGGTGCCTCAGATCGACACTAGAATCTGGTGGAGAGGTATGCTCGACCAGAGACCTACTCTCGGACAAATGGTTGGCGTGTATGTTCGTCGGTGGTGGAGAATATGATGTACGCCTCTCGTTTCCAAGAAAGGCGTCCAGGTCTTCATCGAGCTTCGACGCATCCAACAATGACCGTTCGTCTCGCCTCCTTTTTTGTGGCGCATCACCATCTTTCCCTGCTCCTGCCCCGTATTTTTTGTAGAATTCACTATCTTTCTTCGAACCCTTTTTCTTCACATCATCGTTCTTTGCCCACCTCATCTTTATGGTACCCCTTAACCCTTCTCCCTGCCCAAGACTTTTACTGATTCTGTCTTCCGGAAGCCAAAGGGTAACAGGGATAGACTTTGTCGTTACAAAGCCAGCTTCATCCATATCTTCCGCAGCTGTTTTTCGAAGATAGCGATGTGCGGCGCGTGCCAGAGCTTTCGACTCGAATACCAACACGCAGCTGTTATCATTCACCCATTCCAGGCCAATCGGCTGCGCGTCAAAGTGTGTGACATACGCGAATATGCGTGCTGTCGGAAGGTGGGAGATAGGTGCACCGGTGAGGAAGAGAGCATTAGCTCTTAGCACAGAGTCTGACACACCGGTATTCAGAATTGAAGTAATCCATCTATCAGAGACCATACCTTCATCCATATCCACGTCTTCATCCTCCTCGGTATCGGGACGTTTCCGCTTCGTGGGGAGGAACCTGCAGCATCAGGCTGCCGCTCTCCGAATGACTATTGACGTACAACTCAGCGTACCTTCGTTATTCTTGTTTGTGTAGAGTCTGAGAGCAGGTATACCTTGGCACTACCAATACGATCTAGTAATGCTGCTGGTCGTGCATCCTCACTTGAGATGGCGACTTGCGCCTCCGAGACTTCTTCACTGGAGAGCACAGTGTCGTGTGAAGTTGATGCAGTTTCTTCGAGCGAATCGCCTGCCAAAAGATTGTCCATGGTGCTTCCAAGGAAGAGCCATGACTGGTCTCGAACAGATAAATGTGAGTGGACACGTGATCTCCTGTAAGAACACACGACGGCGATTCGTCCACAGTTTCAAATTCAAACTCTCATTAATATTGTTTCCGACTCGTTCAAGGTCTGCCTAAAGGCGGCTAACGTGACATGGCGGCCCAAACCGGGGAACCACCCAAGAGCTCATCCAAGAAGCACCGTAAAGACAAACGTGAGCCTCACCATATCTCTCGTGTGTATTTCTGATTCTAGTTGAATCAGCATGGGACACCGATGACATTGACCAGTGAGCAGTCTGCCGCCCAAGTTTCCTATCTTATAATAAACTGACGGTCATTCAGTGTGAGCGTGGCTTGGCTCGGTGCGATCCGTGACGCTGACACCACATAAGTGGAAGATCGAGTCCTTCTTGCCAGCAGATAATAAAGGGGGCGTGTTCACCGAAGAATCCTCATTCGCAACTCTCTTTCCAAAGTACAGAGAAAAATATTTGAGGGAAGTGTGGAGTGCAGTTACCCGAACTCTAGAACCTCATGTGAGTCCCCGAGGCTATCTAGGCTGTGTTCAACTACACAGAACATAGGGTATTGCATGCACGCTTGATCTGGTGCACGGGTCCATGTCGGTACTCACGACGCGTAAAACTTATGACCCATATATCGTGCTGAAAGCTCGCGACATGATCAAGCTCCTCGCTCGAGGCGTTGCACTCACCCAAGCGGCAAAAGTCCTCCAAGACGATACCGCGTGTGACATCATTAAAATCGGAAATCTTGTACGGAACAAAGAGCGCTTTGTCAAAAGGAGGCAGCGCATTATCGGTCCTGACGGCAGCACTCTTAAGGTGACTTTGGTGTCACCATACCCTGCAAAATACTCACAAAGGAAGGATTAGGCAATCGAGCTCTTGACGCAGTGCTATGTTTTAGTCCAAGGTAACACGGTTAGCGTTATGGGTCCACACAAATCATTGAAGGAGGTGCGACGCATCGTTTTGGATTGCATGAAGAACATACACCCGATATACCAAATAAAAGTTGGTTCATTTCTGTCATGGTCTTGACCTCTGTTGAGAGCTCCTGCAGGAACTCATGATTCGACGAGAATTGGCCAAAGATCCCAAACTTGCAAACGAGACGTGGGACCGTTTCCTCCCTCAGTTCCGGAAGCGCCACCTCAAGACTTCTGAAAAGACTATGCGGAAAAACGAAAAGCTCGCGGCAAAGGAGGCGGCTCGCAAAGAAGCTGGGCTCGAGCCTGCACCCGTCAAGAAAGAAAAATACGCGAAGAAAGCTTACACCCCCTTCCCACCACCTCAGCAGCCTCGCAAGGTATTGTTGTATTGTTGATTACGGGCTACCTTCTCAGCTCTTTCATTCCCTAGGTTGACCTTCAACTCGAGTCGGGAGAGTACTTCCTTAAGCCTCATCAAAAACAAGCACGAGAGGAGGAACAACGAAAACAAAAGGTATCTGCGCAATGCTCGATTTCACACCGTCGTTAGTGACATGTCATACAGCAAGCGGAGACGACGTCCAGGCGCCGTGCTGAACGTGCTGAGGCGTTCGTTGCGCCGACCGAAGAAGTAGCACCCACAGTAGAGGAAAAACGGAAAAAACGGAAACATGCAGAGACAGGTGGCAGTACTGATGTGGGCAAACCGAAGAAGAAAACAAAAGTCAAGGTTCGCTTTGCCGAAGGTTCCTGACATGATTTGTGGTACCTGGAGGCGGTGGATTGTTTGTTTCCTGTACTCGCTGTAATCAATGACTCTGTTGGGCATTGTTCAATGGATTTCGCTGGACTCCATATTTAATTCTGGAGTTCCATTGTTGTTGCTTACTTCAGCACGAGGAAACCGGCAAGGGAGGCCATTTATTGATGGCGGGCCGTTGGATGCATAACCGCACGTGCTTGTCATCGACCCACTACCATGGCCTCAGTCGATGCCCAATGGATGCCCGTCACTGGACGCCACAAAGTAGGCATTGGCACCTCACTTGGAAGAGCTCTCAAGGCACGAAAGGGGATCGCCCCCCCGAAGCGTGCTAGTAACCTCCCAGATCGCGACTTTTATTCCTTCCGCTGTACGTCGGGGTTTCGGATACCTACACTACTGACATACCAAGCGACTCGTCGCCTCAGACAATTTCAAGCCAGAATCAATCGATCCAGATAAACCTGGTTCTATCGAAGTGAAGCGCACCAAGGAGTCGACGAGTGTCACGGTTGAACGACCAAGCACACAGGTACGTGCGTGTCTCGATATTGAATGGTCACCGACGACGTCCCACAGGCAAGGGAAAGCCACCTCTTTAAAGGCACAGAACAGCCAGTTAAAGAATATGACTGTGTGTTGATTTATGACGAAGACCTGGGTGTGAGTGTGCCCGGTTCATCCAGTTGGCCTTTCGGCTTATGTGTATGTCTCTACAGACATTCACCCTCGAGAAGATCGACTCGTTTATGAACTTTAGTTATGATCGGAAGGTTCAGGCATCATCCTCTACAATCCAGCGAGACACAGCTTCTCGTGAGCATTCATCTCCCTCACAGACTTCCTTCACACACTGATTGTTGGCTATCTAGCAATGCCAATCACACCCCGACCTGCCGATGATGGCATAGACCTAGAGAAGGAACTAGAAAGAGATTTAGTCGGGCTTGAGGACGCTGAGGGTGAACCAGAAGATGACTTTGAAGAAGTCATTGCAACAGTCACCTCGGAACAAAAGAGTCGAAGATTCGAGGAGGAAGAGGAAGAGGAGGAGGAGGAAGAAGAATTGATACTTGCTGCTAGCAAACCGCCACCGCCACCGTTACCGCCTAAATCCAAACCTCCGCGCAGCATTCCTCCCAACCAGCAGGAGCCGATATCCAGGCCTAAACTCAAGTCGAAGGACCTTTCAAGAGCAAAGGGTGAAACCGAACCCCAGGATATCATTGATTCCGAACTGGAGGAAGTACTCGCCTTCGGAGTTCCCACTCGTACAACAAAACGCCGACAAATCTCGCCGGTGGTCCAGAAACCCCCGCCTGCCACCCAACTAGCGCTCCCGACTGCTTCTACTTCCGTTGTCCTGCCATCCTCACGACCTCTACTTAAGGAGGATTCAGATTCAGAAGAAGATGACTGGGACCCGGTTGTTGGTGGTGACCCCCATGCGGAAAATGATGCTGAGGAGATTGACCTCGATGCATTTGAACAAGAGATGGAACAACAATTGGAGGGGTTGGATGAAGATATACTGGCGGCTGCGATGTCATCGGAACCGGTCTCGGCTTCTCGACGACCAATGTCGTTGAACCAATTTGCTGGTGGAGAGTTGAGTCAAGACGAAGACAGCACATCCTCAAGTGATGACAGCGACGAGGATTGAATCATGTCCGTTACAGTGCTGTTGTCGTACTGGCGTTGTTGCGTTAATTTCTAGACATCGAAGACTACTACACTGTACCCCCAGTACAAGCTTCTACTAAAGGAAGGGAAATTTAATCAACTTACCAAACTAGACAGGAGACTAGCTTGTGCAGGGGATTTTGTAGCCGTAGAAGCACCCAACAATGGGATATTCGAAGTTGTCGGCACCGCAGAAGTATGCGAGGGCGCTGAAGGTGCTGACGCATCGCCCGCGATGAACACCTACATGGGACCCGTATTTGCAGGCACCATGCAACCCTTCATTGGCTGGTAAAGGGACGCATCCGACCCTCTTGTGACAATTTTACGCCACAGTTACTGGCAAGGGCATGATTTGATTAGCTATCATAGTGAGGAGGCAAGTACTTAGATTTGCTGAGGTAGTCTCGTTCAGAGCGGGGAAACTGTAATTAAGCATCGTTCCAGCCCGCAAGAGACCGCTGTTCGTGACAGTCAAAGGGAAGTGGGTGTTTGCTAAACGTGCAGTACGTAAGTCAGCAGCGCGGTATGCAGGGGCTCAAATGATGTACCAGAAAAGCCAAATTCAATACATCCAGAAACGAATCCATTTGCGATTGCGAGGACGTCTGCCAGGGTAAGTGGGACACCAAATAGCTAAGGGATGCTTGTCCTGTTGGGCAGAGGGTTGAAGATACTCTGTGGCAAGCCTCGACCGTCAAGATATTACCTGCAGCCGTGACCAGCGCCGGCTCGGCTAAGGAAGTCAGTGCGCCCGGCTAAGCGCCAACACTGACGTTCTCAACTACTCGTACAGTAGCAAGCATCGTGCTGACATTTGTGTGGGCGGAAGAAACATTGAACGTGCAGATAGAGAAGACTTGGCCACCGAGAGTATGGATAGCGGACCGGGGAGGCAGAGCTTTGTTTGACAGGTCCCTGACTAGTGGACTTCCCGGGCAAACAAGGTCTATGTATAGTTCAAGAGTTGTCACAGAGCGAGGTTGCGGGCGGGCTCACCGCAAGATGTATTACTAGTACTGTCCCCAAGACAGTATGAGAAATGGGGGAGGGAAGAAGATAACACTCACGTTCTGGAGCTTTGAAGTTTGAGTTCTGAACGGATTGGATCGACTATCCTATTTAGCTATCGTGCTGAGACTTTGTCATTACAGAGATTTCCACCTTACTTGCATTCTTTGTTTCCCGCACAACAACATATGTGGGACTCGGAGGCAATCCGGGGCATCACACTTATGACAACTCCGCGCAGATTCTACAGGAACTCGGCCCGTGGTTAGTTAACTACCATCACCCACCACTGTGCCTGCAAGGTCTGGAAGCTTGACTACGGGTGGGCATGATGAATAGGAAAAAAACGTAGCCTTGAAACCTTTCGCAAACTTAATACAGAACTCGCAGGCACTCCTCTTGGACGAGATAGAAAGCATGCAATTATGGGCTCAACAATTGCACTTGGGAATATTATCACAGACAGGTTAGATGTCCTCGTGGGCCAACCATCTAGATACTAATGCAAATGCTTCCTCAGGCTTGTCATGAGGGACGTGAGTCATGGGTCAGATACTAGTGAACAGATGACGCGGGGTTGAAAATACTCATCATATGACCAGCTCCGTACACGCTTGCAAACGTCAACTTGCCGCTAGTTTTCGTTTCTCCAGCAGCATTCCCATTAACCAGCCAAGACTTCCAAGCTTGTTTCTTGTACACTTCGTTGCCGGTCCAGTCAAGTTTATCGACCCAAAGCTTGTTAGCCACCCAGTTACACTGCCAGTCGTATGTCCCAGCATAGATCAAAACTCGAATGCCACGCTCGAGAAGGGCTGCGATATAATCCTGAGTGTGATGCGACCACTTATCCAAGTGCGAAACGAAGTTGCTATTAACTTCATCAGAGCACAAGGTGAAATTTCCAGGGCTTTCAGCGCCTAGTATGGCACGCGTGCTAGGGTGATTGAGGAATTCTTCAATAGCACCATCTTCGGGGTAGCAAAGATCCTGTGTTTCGCAAACCTAGTACAAGTTCAACGTGAATGCATGAGTATGTTATAGAGGAGATACGGAACCATAGACACGTCGTAGACATTTCGTCCTGAATGGATTTTCAGTTGTTGCAAGCTCGCGAGGGGGCAAGACCTACCACTGTCCCAGTAGGGTCTTCTAATTTGGTTGTCACAGAATTCGACCGTAGATTCACAACTCATGTGATCAAATTGGTTGATACAATATTTACGCATCGCTGCCTGACACCTTGGCAGCTACGAAAAGCGGGCACTTGAGTGATAACAGGGTTGGAGATGAGATTCACTTACCGCGGCCTTGATTTGGACACAGTTGCTGATACTTTGGAAGGGGACATCTAAAGCAGATGTACCACATTGGATATCGTACATGCCCTCGTATAGCCTTCAGATTCTCGAGTTCAACAGCGGTGCGTGAGGATAAGGATCAGATAGTTACGTCGAAACATCTGTGATACCGTTGCCGATGAGGACACTTTGGAGATTGATAACAGCACGTTCTTCGGCCTTGGCGATGGTGTTCTGATCATATATCTCGCTAGCGAACACAGGAAGGTACCGGCCCTAACGCAAACAGTCAAGCTTGGTCATGTACAACATGACTTTCGACGAATCTATTCACCGCATACGACTCCCCAGACAGATGAAAACGCCTTCCAGCGAACTGCTTGAAAGTTTCGAAGAATATGGTTAAAAACGCGTAGACATTACGAGCGGCTTCTTCGGTTGTCTCGATAGTCTCACCAAACTCGGCGTAAGAGTACCCAACTCCAACACTATGAGTATCGTGAAAGCTGTTTTCTCGATGATCATACAAGCGGATAGACTCACGGCTGATCGAGGAAAAAGATATTAGCCTCGTTATTCCACGAATAAGGGTTCCAGGTTGTACCATTAGTGGAAGTTCCCGTGTTGTCAATGCGACAAGGACCTGACCGTATGCGCATAACAAGGGATGTCTTCTTATCAGATGAAACAAGGGTCCGCACCTAGTTCAAACAACAGACCGAGGGAGGAGGTGCATCCCGGTCCTGAAGTGTACTGACTCATGAGTCACGGTCCTAGTCTACAGATGAGAAATGGGGAGTCCGACCTCCGTTGATCCACATCATGACATCGTCTATAAGCGTTGTGCGTTGGCAGTTCATGTGTACGTTAGACGCTAGACCTACCCTGAGCTGGGTCCCTCCTGCTCTCAAAGAAGTAGAAGAACAAGTGCTTGGCACCCTGGTCAACGTCCAAGTAACCGGTATAAACACTGATTATAATGAGTGTCAAGAAAAGACATGTGATTGGCGTAGACTGACGATACAGTCGGGTCGCAAAAGGTTGACTTTTTGATGCGAACAGCGTGCTGGGGGAAGCGGTGATGGGAAAGAGCTGTGAAAGACTCTTCGGATGTGATGGCAGCGAGGTCCATCGACATCGCCGGGTTGAAAGAGGGTTCGCTGGCAACATTGTCAACGATGAGGTGGTTCTGGGACGACGCCTGAGCGACTGCTCCGAGGAAAGCGAACGGTAACAAGATCTTGCCAGTGAAGAGCATATCTTGGTTGGCTTGATCGAGGACAACCCGGTTATACGTTCCGGATTGCCATTCGCGGGTCAAGTTACCACGCTCGAAAAAAACGCAAGTCCCCAACATCAGTCAAGAATTCATTGCCATATTACCTCGTTCTCGAGGACTCATACCTCAAAATGCTGGTTCTGTACGAGACGGCTATGGGCTACTGCCTATTCAAGCTGACCGACTCAGCAAAACTCGATTCGGCCGATCTATACAAGGAGTTCGAGACACCAGAGAAAGCAAACAAACTGTGCGTTGATCTCATGTCCACCTCCGTCTAGTAACTAACGTGTCGAGTCTGGCTTCAAAGGCTTAAGTTGAAGGCGCTGCATCGCTTTACTTCCACGGCGACTGCGGTCGAGGATCTCACAGCTGTTCAGGACGGGAAATTGGGGAAAGGTCTGAAGAAGTTCTTGTCAGAGGAAGTGGTGGACAAAGGCAAGGGAAAGGAATCCTTGGTCGTGATAGATCCCCGCTTGGGTGTGTGAAACAATCATTTTTCGCTTTGTGTGCTCATATACCTTCCAGCCCACTCTATATCGAAAAAGTTGGGCATCAAGGTCTCCGCATTATCGTCTGATGACCAAAGCGACCTATGGAGAGGAATTCGCGCTCAATTAGCAGCCTTGATGGATGGTCTTGACCCCAAGGACCTTGCTACTATGAGCTTAGGTTTAAGTCACTCATTATCCCGGTAAGCCTGACCATGATGGCGGACATCATGTTATTCATGCAAGTCTCAGCTTCAAGCTAAAATTCTCTCCGAACAAAGTCGACACCATGATAGTACAAGCTATTGCCCTCCTCGATGACCTGGACAAGGAAATAAATATTTACGCCATGCGCGTCAAAGTGGGTAAACTGCATACTCTAGCCTGGCTTATCATTGACACCTCGAAGGAATGGTACGGGTGGCATTTCCCCGAAATGGCTAAAATTATTTCGGACAACCTTGCGTATGCAAAAGTCATCCGAGCTATGGGCTTTCGTACGAATGCAGTAACGACGTCATTCGAAACCATCTTGCCGGAGGACCTAGAGGCGGTCCTCAAAGCTGCTGCCGAAATTTCAATGGGTACAGAGATTTCAGACAGCGACATATCGCACATACATGCTCTGTGTGACCAGGTGATCTCCATTTCTGCGTACCGTGCCCAACTCGCGGAATATCTGCGCAATCGCATGAATGCTGTGGCTCCAAATCTCACGGCTCTCGTTGGCGATCTTGTCGGTGCAAGGCTGATATCACACGCCGGGAGCCTTTTGAGCCTGGCAAAGCATCCAGCTTCCACAGTTCAAATTCTTGGCGCTGAGAAAGCACTCTTTCGTGCACTGAAAACAAAACATGATACCCCAAAATACGGTCTTATTTACCATGTACGTGGTACTTTTTTTTTGCTCTTGCTCCCAACTAATCATAGAGTGCAAGGCGTCGTTGATCGGCCAAGCACCTCCAAAGCTCAAGGGAAAGGTGAGCCTAAGACTTTGATTTACTTCAACATATGAATGCATGTTATAGATGGCGCGCATGGTTGCGACAAAAGCTGCACTCTCGATCCGTGTCGATGCTCTCACTGACGCCGACGGCAAGTCGGAGGATCAAGCCCCTTCTGTTGGCCTCGAGAATCGTGCAAAACTGGAGTCCCGGCTGCGCGCACTAGAGCACCAAAGCGACATGTCTGATGTTCGACGATATGCGGATGATGGCAAGAAGCAACAAAAGTTCACGATGAAAGGGGACACGAAAACGTACAACACAGCTGCGGATGCTGTTGACCTTGTTCCTACACAACGAGAGCCACTAGAGACGGCTATTCAAGCAGTCCTGGACGTGAAGGCCGAGAAGAAGAAGGCTAAAGAAGAGCGGAGGGCGAAGCGGAGGGCCGAGAAGGAAAAGGCAACTGAATCGGATGCTGACAAGATGGATGTTGACGAGGAGTCAAGAGAAAACAAGAAGGCGAAAAAACGGAAACGGCGAGAGAGTGAGGGTGTTAATCAAATAGATGTTGATGAAGCCAAGGTCAGTCTTTGTCGGTCAACTCTGTATTTGCTCGCTGAGTTTTGGCGCAGGAGGACGGCGAGACGGAAGCAGAGCGGAAGGCAAGGAAGGAGAGAAAGAAAGCACTGAAGGCTGAAAAATCCCAAGCAACCGCCGCCAACGGAGACTCCCCCAAGAAAAAGAAGAAGAAAGGTGATGCATAATTTTGGGCGTCTCCGTCTACTTGGTTGAAGTATCTCCGTGCTGAATATGCATGACATATCACTTGAGAATGCACATCTTTGCAAAGGTTCTTGTGCCTCCAATTCTTTGTTCTGTTGGTTGTGTATGTTGGGTGCAACTTGGGCTGCTATGTAGTAAGAAAAAAAGGAAATTAAGGGTCCCGCCGGACTTTTCTGCAATACTTAGTCGGCTAAAGTCTGTAGATTGGCATGTTCGCTTCAAAGTTTTCAAACCGAGTACAGCGTTCTTGACGGCCCATCACGCCTTTTGGACCATGTCCTCGAACAGCTCACGTCCAATCATCATTGTCACAGGTGCCAACTCGTACGGGAATCTATCCATGTGCCCGTGTCTCAGCAACTTACCGATTGCAGCGGTGTCGGATTTGGCATTTGCCACCGACTTATTTTCCAGTTGTCGACCGGAAGTCGAGAACCAGTGTCAAATGGACTGGAACTGACCTGCGACGGCCTCACACTCATATTGGCCTGCAGGAGCAAGCAGCGTGCGGAAGCTGCCCGAGCTAAACTCTACGACATTGCAGACGAACAAGTTCGCCGTGCCAAGCGTTCGCCCGACTACGATGGTCGTGCCGAGATATTTCGGAAGAACCTGCACATAGCGATACACATCGTTGACTTGGCCGACGTTCAGAGTGTATTTCACTTTGCAGACGAAATTGCTCAACAGTAGGTTCCTTCGTGTACATCCAGTGACACCTCCGCTAAGCTGACCCATCGTAGTTATCCATACGTGTCGCGCCTCATCTGCAACGCGGGAGTAGCCTGCTTTACGAGGATAGTCTGGCCACGTGCATTTCACCAACTTATAACGGACTGGATCTCGGCGGTCACTGCACCAAGGTACTTCCTTCAGCGCGTTGGAGACGTGAGCCAAGATGGGCTCGGTTGGGCATGGCAGTGTAACGTATTTGGACACTATGTTTTGGTGAGTGCTCCAGCAATCGTGATTGTGTGACATTGATTTCCAGTCTAGTTCCGAGCCTTGGAACCAATGTTGGCCAAGCACGCAGCAGCTCGAGTAGTATGGATCTCGTCACACGAAGCCAGTTCCGAATTCTATGATCCGAAAGATTGGCAATTGGTAAAGTCGGAGCATTCGTACGAGTGTTCGAAGTACCAGATGAACATGATATCCGTACACTTGGATCGAGAGGCGATTCGTGGCCAGCTAGATGGCACACCAGCCGTGAGACATCTCATAGCATATCCCGGAGTAGCTGGCACAAGTATAGCTACTGCCCTCCTTGGAACATTCAAGACGTTATGCATGTTCGCGTCGTTCTACATCGTGAGCACTGTCAAACATCCAATGGTACATTCGCTGAATGGGCATCTCGCCAGGCAAGGCTCTTGGGATCTACCAACCATCCCATTGACATTTTCAAGGCGGCCATATCTGCAGTCTATTTGTCACTTGTTCATGTTGCATGCCTACCCAGCGTTAGTGGGACAGCGAGTTCAACGAATCCAAAGGAGCCTGTTGAAGTGGGTACTGTCTACACTTCAAAGGCAAATCGGTGGGGTAGTGAGTATATCGGGACGATTAAACTCGTCCAGTCTCAAGAAGAGGAAGCCCAGGCAAAAGAGTTGTTGGAAAACTGCGATCGCCTTCTGAAAGCTTTCTGTGACGTCCAAGGAAGAACATCACCGTCTGGCTAGAGCGAAAGGCCACCCAGTATAGTACATACCATAGCACTCCTGCACTCCACCCGCCCCCCCTAGAGTAGCAGAGTACATGGATCTAATGTTGAGTCAAGCTGCCTTGGGAGTGTACTACGAAAACTTAATTTACCACGAAAACTTAACTCTGTGAGGGGGAACCGTACCAGCATGTTATTGATCTGTTTTTGGCGGTTCGACGGAAACGGTAAGGTGTGCTGATCGAAACTGAGGGATGGTTCGTAAATTATCCGGCGCAGGACCCATTGCATCCAGTTTTTTCCTGGCTCTGTCGGTCTGAAATGTGTTGGAACTGATAATCTCCACGATACGGTGAGGTTGGACTTACTGTCACCGAATTCGCCATACCTCGCTCCAAACCCTCCAGGAGTGTACACGCCTTACATAGGTCGTTGCTGGACATATAACCGCAGCGTTTGCATGTTTCTGAAAAACTGTCAACTGCCCCGGATCCAATTACGCAGCGCCCAGCCTTACGTTGTGGCTTCTGTGTTGCCTTCACGTCCTCCCTCACTTCAAACGCTTCACCAGAGTGGATTATATCGATGATTGCGCTGGGGCGAGCAACCTCCAAGTCTTTGAGGAACGTTCGGGCATGTCCGCGATATGCGTCCGGGGAGTAGATGCATTCTGTTGAAAAATAGTCGAGTTTCTTGAAGTACGCATACCTTCCTGGAATGAGACGACCGTATACTCGATAAGTAATAGAGGACAAACATGACAATCTCCTTCTCGTACGCATACTTGAAAGGCTTGGATCTCTTGATACTATCCTCTCCTTGCGTACAGATCAATGTGCATCGCCCGAGACGAGCTATATCACCGCGCATTACTGCAGCACCCCTTTAGTTGTGAAGGTTCCAGAGTAAATAGTACATACCATTCATCAGTACTGTTTCTGCAATATCGTCTGCATTGTGGCCAGTGACGATGTGGTCGACATTCAGGGAAGAGGCACCTCTGTCGAGGGCTTGTCGTCGGAATACACCACAGAATGTACAATTGTTCTTCTTGCCTATCTTAGAGACGATCGCGTCCATTGTCCAGCCGTAGAGCTCTTCGTAGGTGAGAATTTTGAGGGGCAAGTCGTATTGCTGCTGGTTTCGTTTCACTGTCTGTTTCGAGTGATGTTGGTATCATCAAGGACGACATAGAGCATACACACCTCCAACGAATCATCCCTATAACCTGTTATTCCTTCGTCTATTGAGAGTAAGTACAGATCCAGACCGTAGTTATATCGGTCGTTCAACGTCTTCATGACATATGCGAGCACCGTGGAGTCTGATGTTCGGACATAAGTAACGTTTTGATTCTACGCAGGCCTAGAAAGCACACACCCTTCCCTCCAGATGCACCGATGGCGACTTTGTCACCTGGCTTGAACAACTTGGCTTCAGTGATCGTATGGTGAACTTCTGTTTCAAAGACGAAGAAGAAACATGCTTTGCATATCTGTTGGCCGGTCTTCGGCCTCTTCAATATGGCTTTAGCCTGCTGGCATAAAGCGCAAGACGAAGGGGCCATGAATGACTACCGGGGACAAACAGTGTCGGATTAGATGACAATCAAGGTTTTCGGGGTCGGGGCCGTGACCATTGGCAGGTGTGTTGCCTATTTCGGTGAACTGTAACTAACTTACCTCTACTGAACACCCCCAGGACCTGTATCAAGGATGCCCAGAGAGATTCGAAAGCGCGGAAAGAAACATAAAAAACCGCAAGATCAGGTCTTGCTCGAGGGTCAGGCGCAACAACGAGAAGATCACCACCCCAATAATCCTAGTGAGCCGGCCTGGATAGTGTCTACTCGCGAAACAGAGGAAGCACACCCAGAAGCACCCTTCGGATATGTTGACCCTGACGTTAAGGCGTACTTCCGCACCGTCGACGAACAGATCCAATCCTGGCAAGAAGATGGGACCCAGCTAGTGGATGAGGACGGTGACCTTGATCCCAACGAAGGTGCGTGTATCCGTCTGAACATCGACACCCAATACTTACTTGTTTCGTGGCGTATCCTAAAGCAAAACGTATATTCTTTATTGCAGCTCTTGGTGAGATGTCAGGGAAAGAGAAACAGCTTGCTACGGATCCAGATTGTTCTGTTATACTGGAGAGAATGGCATATTCAATGGATGACTTTGTGCTGCGAGTCTTGATGGATAGACTAAGTGGCTCGTGGGTGCTAATCTTGATCCATCTTCGCAGTACAGGCTGACTAGCTGGAGATAGTTTTGAAGCGCTCTTCAAGCACAGATTTGCCTCGCATGTCTGTCAAACGTTACTATCGGTTGCAACTGATACGATCTCTAGGGAGGTATGAGGCTTGTCTTTATCATCCACCAGAGTGACCATGATGAAGTTCATTCGCAGGTCAAAGATATCCTTCCAGATGTTCCCGCTTCGGAGGACAATGGCGAGCTGAGGACACTCACCCGACTTGTGCTAGACATCTGTGAAGTGCATGGTCTGCTTTATCTGCACTCTTGATGTTTGACTTTCCTCCACAGGAAATTGGCCCGAGCTTCAACTCACTTGTCATGGATCCATTTGCATCGCATGTGTTACGTTCTTTGCTTCTCTTGCTGTGTCCAACTGTACTCCCAGAGGACTCAGCTCGGAAGTCTGTGCGATCTAAGAAGAGTATGTCATGGAAGGCAAAACAGGGCCACATGAAATCTGTCTTTTCTAATGACAAAGGCAAGGAGACCCATGCCTTTAGTGGTTCAGTACCTGGCTCGTTTCGCGACGCTGTCAATCAATTTTTGCGAATCCTAAGAGATGGACTCGACGCAAATGAAGTTAGGGCATTAGCGGCCAATAAAGTAGCTAGCCCGGTATTACAGGTGAGCTCTCTTCGCTTATTCTCGGCTTCTTGATTCAAATTATAGGTCAATTTAGCTTGTCCTAGAGATAGAGGCAGATCATGGCAGTGCATCGTCTCCTGACTCCCTCATGGATCGAGTTCTCGTTGGAATGATCAAGGCATACCGTATGCAATTGCTTTCGCCTTTGCTCACTCTTGTGGATGACACATATTGATCGTAGATGAGGATTCCACCGCCTCGATTGAACCATCCGACTACCTTGTTACACTGCTCAGGGATCCTACTTCCTCTCACTTATTGGAAACATTAGTATCGCAATGTCCCAAACAAATCTTCAATATACTTTGGTCAACGTATTTCGAGGGCAAGCTTGCGCGGCTAGCACTCCATCCAGTCGCGAATTTCGTTGTAGCTAAAGCCGTTGAACGCCAAGACAGCAAACAACTTGGCGGTGCCCTTGAAGAGCTCAAATCATCGTGGAGCAAGCTAATTAGCAAGTCTAGTTTTATGAGAATGATCGTTTTCGCTTATAGATAACGCATAGAGTCTTCCAGGACGGGAGTTCTGCGCGCCTTGATAGATAGGTCCCATTCTCTCGGAACCCACCAAATAGGTGTTTGTGAGGTCAGCATTTCGTTTCTCCAGTAGACTTCTGAATCAACTCCGGTTAGGCTGTCTTCGCTGCCGTCGAGATTTCAAGTCCAAACAATAGGAACAATCTTGTTCCATGTCTGCTCCTCTTGAAGTCACTAGAGGTGTGTTTGATTGATGCTCTTTGCCACATGTTCTTATAGATTCTGAAGGAGTATCAAGCAATTCCCGCGTCAGAGTCCCTACCAGATATGGGCCACAAGAAACACGTTCGTAAGGGTCGAGCTGACAATCCAAAAGAACCCAAAATCCAGGGGGCTCTCATCCTGCAATCTCTACTGAGACTCGAGGAGCCTCATTGCTCAATAGTAGTTGATAGGTTTGCACCCTCAAATACCATTGATCTGCCGGAACTTATCCTCTGTTGACAGCATCAGTTCACTCTCCATAGAAGACCTCATACGCATAGCTCATAACGCAACGAGCTCCCGTGTCCTCGACGTCCTCTTCGAGTCACCGACCGTGTCGTTCAAAGCCAAACGTCGATTTGTCATGTCTTTGATCGGTCACTATCATTCTCTTGTTGATGACCGAATAGGAAGCCGAATCGGCGATCGTTGTTGGGCTTTCGCAGATCCTTATCTGAGAGTACGTCTAGAGTGTTCCACGTGATGTCAATCTCACATCTTCTATAGGAGAAAATTGCTCGTTCGCTAATTCCCTTCGAGCAGTTCCTCGCTGCATCCTTCTATGGGAAGTTCTTCGCTCGTAACCTCAACTTACATTTGCTACAGCGACGACCGGAGGAGTGGAGAACATTGCAATCAAACAACAAAACCAGCCTCACAGAGTCGGGTCCGAATTCGTGCCCTCCCGTTCCACCACAGCCGACCCCACCGGCAGTTTCGACATCACAAAAAACCTCGAAGAGACGTGGCGCGTCCGAGGATGAAATCGACGCAGTCTTCAAGGCCACGTTGGGAAACAAAACCAAAAAATCGGCAGTTGGTCGTGTTTCCGCACATGACGCCCAACGGTCCACAGATCAGCAAATGTCGGAGGTTTTGGGTGCCATCCGTGAAGCACCGAGTGGCGAGAGCGGACGCACGAAAAGGAGAAAAGTCAACTAATAGTGATAGCAGTCCTGATCCATTCTAGTAGTGAAATGCACTGGTCCAGTTGGCTGTTACCGAGAATCCTAACGGATCTGGCGGCTCGGCACTCGTTGGGACCGTTGCCTTTGTGCCCACTACTTGGTAAGCCCGAGTGTGAGTGCAACTTGTGAGGGTCGTGTGAGCGGAGTCTCAGAATTTAGGTTTGTCCCCTGAGTGAACGAGTTCCCCGTAGTATGATCCCATTCGCTGATCACATCCTGAACCTACTCATCGCCGCGAGCGTCCTCCTGAATTTATTGTTCCTATGTCGTCTTAGGCGTGCTCGAGTGAGCAAGCCAAAACCATGCTCTTCAGTGGGTGACAGAGCTCTGCACACGAGAGAGTACTTTTATGTTGGCGGAACTTACATTCCTCACGGCTCCTCCACGATCCACCATGGCCAGATGTATGTTGAGCATCTGACACCACCACGCGTTACTCGCCGTATTCCGGTCCTTTTCATTCATGGGAATGGAATGACAGGGACCAACTGGCTGAACACACCCGATGGGCGACCCGGTTGGTCAGACTACTTCTTGAACGAGGGCTACGAGGTAAAGTCACACCCCACAGGTGCCAGGAAGGGATTTCACGATGGTTCATTCAGGTGTACATTGTCGATCAACCCGCTCGAGGGCGCTCTGCGTGGCAGTCTAAAGTTGATGGTACAACGAATACCTTTACTACGCGGACCATCGAGTCACGATTTACGGCCACGGCAGAGCATGATCTTTGGCCGCAGGCTACCCTGCACACACAGTGGCCCGGAAGTGGGACCAAGGGCGACCTGACTTTCGACGCCTTCTATCGTTCTATTGTACCTGGTCTCACTTCCGCAGTCGAAACTTCTGAGCTCATGAAAGCAGCTGGGTCGGCGTTGTTGGACAAAATAGGAGTTCGTAACGGTCTTATTGGCTAGTCATCTGAACTGATTCTTCTGACTCTACTCAGCCCGCCGTTCTGGTCACCCATTCACAATCTGGGTACCTTGGATGGATTTTGGGCGACGCCCGTCCAAACTTGGTCAAAGCGATGGTCGCTCTTGAACCCAATGGTCCACCCTTTCAGAACGCAATCTTTATGAGAAACCCAGCGCGCGTCTTTGGTCTGACTGACATTCCACTCGCCTTCAGCCCACCGGTCGAATCGGCTTCTGACCTCCGACCGTTTGCGGTTTTCGAGGCGGAAAATTATACTTCTTTCCAACAGTCCTTCCCGCCACGGCGACTAGTCCATCTGGCCCAGATTCCCATCCTTGTTGTCACGTCGGAAGCAGGGTACCATGCAGTTTATGACGACGTCACAGTCCAGTTCCTCCGGGAGGCCGGCGTGAATGTTACACATATCCGCCTGGAAAGTATTGGGATTTGTGGAAATGGGCACATGTTCTTCATGGAGCTTAATTCGGACCAAATCACAGCTCAAGTGGTAGAGCCTTGGATTAGGAGCTCTGTAAGTACTAGTTGAGAAGGGATTTCACGTTAACAAATACATGGATGGTCGTTCGACCTCCCCCCCAATTACATCTCTGTTTCTATTCCCAT
This sequence comes from Boletus rufocinnamomeus, assembly GCA_038092675.1. Classification (NCBI taxonomy): domain Eukaryota; kingdom Fungi; phylum Basidiomycota; class Agaricomycetes; order Boletales; family Boletaceae; genus Boletus; species Boletus rufocinnamomeus. Next base: position 19,090 of record JBBPQV010000085.1, read on the forward strand.
GTCGTGTACCGTGTATGTGCGAATGAACGTTTGAATTGATGAGCCCCATGATCAATGTCGTTCTGACCCAAGGGTTCTGTATAGTGAGCAGAAGGTTAGTTCATTCTAGTGCGAACCTTGCGTCGATGGAAGTACATGCAGTCGAGTTTCTCAGTCCCCCGTGCGTGATATAGCAATGCGTTGCCCCGATGTGTAGCCCCGAGGCTCGGACTAATAAAATGAGCTCCACGACACGTTGATAATAAGTACTACACCAGGGAATATTCCGCTTCGAACCCCAGATCTCAATCTCGTCTGTCTTGATGTAGCTGACTGGAGCAACCCGCTTTACGAAGTCGTCCACGAAGCACGATGATGACTGTTTGTTGCATTTAGATTGCCGGTCCACAGATGATCTAAGGGTCCAAGTGAGCAACGCTTCGGGGGGCTTATGGAGGGGTTGGTTATGGTAGGATCCATGTTGCCTGATCCCCGATGTTGCTTCGAATGTCGTGACAACTGTTCTCTGCGATGTGGCTGAGGAGTCCTCGAGGTGGCGGACGCTGGGCTGTCTTCGCTCCAGGGAAAAGAATCCAAGATCGCTTACGCTTTCAATAGTATCACTCTGTCGTGGCCTGTTATCGGGGAAATGACAGAAGTCGACAACTTGAGGATCGACTCAAGGTGGAGCACATATGATAGAAAGGCTGTGTTTTTGCTTCCACCTAGATAGGTAAGATACAAGATCACATCATGAAAGAGACTTCATGACATATCTACGTCCTGAACCACATCCGGCCGCGGCTCACCCCTTGCTACCGAATTTACCAGCTCCCGCCGTACTTCAGCACCAATTTGAGGGTGAGAATTCACCCGAACAACATCCAGTAGGGCGTCCTTCTGATCGGGTGTCAGATCAGGCGAATACCTAAAGACGGTGGTGAACTAGCAATTATACGCAAGCTGGCTACTAGCGCTACCTTTGACAAAAGGCGAGAAGGCTCTGGTGCCAGAGCACTGGAAGCTTTTCAGTATCCCCACGAGAGCGTGCTTTGTAAGTATTCGAAAGACGTATAAAGTGGAACACAAGCGCGTCAACAACCTTGTAGGGTAGTTGATACTTCTTGTCAATGAGCACTCGGATAAACAATGAATTGGGACCTATAAAAAGGTCAACAAAAATTTAGGTTTAAATCTCATAAAAACCGACCAGCATAGTCCATCTGAGCGATCCGCAGCAGTGCTGCAGCTGAGTGAAGGACAGGGACCTTCTTTTTGGCAACCACGGATGCTATGATAGCCGCTTCTTTAAGCGTGCACCCATTCTAGAGCAAACAAAATGAATAAGTGGGTCGAGGGTCAGTGAATGGGCTTACCTCCAACATCGGGAACACGATACCTTTGAAGAAGGCACCAGGCTTGTACAGCGCACGCTTCAGGGACTCGTAGTATTGTACATCAAGCTTTTTGTTGGATTGAATATCCTCCCGTATTGCGTCGAGCAATACGACAGATAAGAATAACTGAGCCTGTGGAGGCTTCATAGTAGACACAAAAATCCTCGTGGCAGCTCGGCAAGCATGAGGACTCCATTGTTCAGGTTTTGTGAGGGCCAAGATACGCGCCCAAGCAGGAAGAGAAGGTATGACCTTGAACAATTTTGGTAATGGACCAGACTTGTATCCACGAAGAAAGATCGCCAGCCTGGGTGGCATTACACGCTGACCGTCCATATGGAGCATGTACATACTTGGAATATGATTCAACCAATCTAGGGTCAAGTCCTAGGGCGGGATCAGGGTGTTCCTTGTCTTGGACACACGTGAGAAGCTGCCTGGGACGCGGAAGCCGAAGGGAGACAGACCTTGTTGGACTTTTTGGATCACAGTAACGTTTCCTGACTTGTTGTTCTCAAGTTTGGAGAAAATCACATCGGCTAGCGTACGCCGTTCACCAGAGTTGGGCGGAAGCAGGGTATCTAGCGCGTGGACATCGGCGGAATCGAGTTGCTACCATTTGGTATGAGACGCTCGATCGGAGCGACAGCTGGGCAAACTTACGAACATGGCCTCGGCGTCCCCATCGTTACTCATTTCCTCAGCTTCCTCGGTGTCGCTTTGGTCAGACAGGTCGTCTGCTGTGCGCATTTGGGGTTGCAGATTGCTTGAATATGCATCGTCGTCGTCATCGTCGTCCTGATCGTCTGGCATCTCGAGCTCCTCTTGCTGGTCGCGAGCAAGCTCGAAAATTTTTCGGGACGTTTTTGGATCGAGAATGATCTGGTAGACTGTTTAACCTCATCATAGGATGATTGCGGAGGGAGTACCTCATCATTGTCATCTTCTGCGGAATATTTGTGTGACTTTCTTCGCTTGCCCGGCTGAGAGACATGGCCATACTTTGCCTGAAGCTCGTCCCCATCGAGCTGAGTGAGGAGGGGATCGTGTCGCTGTTTCTGAGGTCTTTGCGTTCGAGGCATAATCGTTGGTAGAAATTTCGAGTACCGTACTGGTTAGATAATTGAATCAAGTGGCTGTGCTACGGGTTACCGGTCATACTCGGCCCCTGTCACTATGCGAAAAAAAATCAAACTTCCTTTCCCTCTGTCGTCATGTCCCAGCTGCTGCCCCCCGAACTTGTACCCATTTTTTCCCTCTTCTGTCCCATTGTTCGCTGATCCCTCGCTTAATAGATCCGTACTTTGGACAAGAATGGAAAAGAAATCAAGTCTGTTGGTTTTATTCGCTTTGGGTTCGACAGCGAGGTCCCCATCGATCTCCTCCGCTCACTCTACCTTCGTCCCCACTATGTCGTCTCTGCATCAGAAACTCAATCTGATGCAAAGGATGGGGTCGAAGAGGTCTCTCTTACTCAGGGTCTAAATGCGTATCAGTCAAAGTCTATCTATTATCCAGACACGCATGCCATCTCTTATACTACCCTTTCTCGGTTCCCCCCTGTGAAGCTACTTTCTCCCGCATCACGAAAGCGTGTCCTTGTCACAGGTGGTGCCGGCTTTGTCGGGTCCCATCTCGTCGATCGTCTCATGCTCCTGGGGCATGATGTCACGGTCCTGGACAACTTCTTTACAGGATCAAAGACTACCGTCAATCACTGGGTCGGTCATCCCAACTTCGAGCTCGTCCGTCACGACGTAGTCGAACCTTTCATGATCGAGTGTGATCGTGAGTCAATGAAACCACTTTGATTTACAACCTGTCCTCATTCTTTTTCTCAGAAATTTATCATCTCGCATGTCCCGCTTCACCTCCGCATTATCAAATCGATGCGGTCAAGACCTTGAGAACGTCTTTCACTGGAACGCTCAACATGCTCGAGCTGGCAAAGCGGACCAAGGCCAGATTCCTGATTACCAGTACTTCTGGTCAGTCCGTGCCCTTCACTCATTAGCGTCGCTCCTGAGTCCCTCGCAGAAGTATACGGTGACCCTGAAGTACATCCTCAGCCCGAAGATTAGTAAGTATCATCTCTCATGAACCACGCGCCGTCTTGACCGGTCTGGAGCTGGGGCCACGTCAACCCTATAGGACCTCGCGCTTGCTACGATGAAGGGAAGCGCGTGGCCGAAACCCTGACGTACGGCTTCCAGCATCAGGACGGTGTGGGCGTTCGCGTCGCGCGTATCTTTAATACATATGGTGAAGTTCTTGTAGGCTCTCTACTCAAACAATGTTGGCTCATTCCATTTTCTAGGCCCTCGCAGTCCGTAACTCATCGTCCCTGCGTTTACCCGAGCTCACTACTACTCTCTAGTGAATCCCTCCGATGGCCGTGTCGTTTCCAACTTCATCGTACAAGCTCTGCGCGGCGAAGACATCACCGTGTATGGCGATGGCACACAGACCCGTTCATTCCAGTATATACATGACCTCGTAGATGGTCTCATTGCATTGATGAACTCCAACGAGTCGCGCCCCGTCAACATAGGCAATGGCGACGAGTTCACTATCGGGGAATTTGCAAAACTAGTTCGGGAGATAGTAGAGAAGGTACAAGAGGAAGACGGCGTCACACTATCCCGGCGGGTTGAGATCGTTTACAAGCCTATACCCACCGATGACCCCAAGCGGAGACGCCCTGATACCACCAGGGCCAAAGAAACCCTAGAATGGCAACCTCGCTGGTCTGTTCGCATGGGGTTAGAAGAGATGGTAAGGTACTACAAGGCTAAAATGGCAGAAGGAAGCATCTAAAGTTCGCCACGACTCGTGGGTATATACATGGGATCATCTGTTTGAATGTATTCTCGCTAAGCCTAACCCAAATTCCCGGGCAATTTACCTCGGGAGTATTTATACATGATCCTAAGTACAGAATAGGTACTAGCTACTCGACGACTTTGATTGAATAGATGCTGCTTTGAATGATTAGTCCATCGAGTACATCAGTATTGTAAGCAGTGAAAAGTTAGCAAGACAGTAAAATATAAAATACTTTCTACAACAACAACCATGTAACCCCACAGCACTATATGTGACCCTTTGGTAGGGGGATACCTTGTGCAGTGCCTTTTAATGCAGCGCTTTGTGTGACAACCTTCGACATCGAGCCCTTGAGGACCTGCTTTTCAACGGAATTGGTATTCACCGTCGTTCTCCGCATACGGCCGTCATGTGCAACAGCATCCGTTACAAGATCAAGTCCGTTTGCGGTCAAAGAACCGTCTAAAGGCCGCTCTGGTGATGGGGGTCTTACATTTTGTTGCGCAGCGATAAGTACTTCCGAATCTGTAAAAAAAATTGCAGAAAATTGATCACACGTCGGAATCGAGATTTCGGCATACTTACCAACATGGCTTATTCCCCGACTGTCACCATGGAACCAATGTGATTGCTTCCGTTCGGAGTATCTGTCGTGATGTAAAAAAAATCGGTATCATTTTCGGGTGGTATGAAACTGTTTCATACTTTCGTATCGGTCGGCCATCTCTGCCGAGTGGACTGTAGGTCTTATCGATGTCCTTTGCGTAGAACTTGAGGCTTTCAAGTTGACTCTTGGCGACCTCTGGGGTGACACACGAGAAGGAAAGCTGTGATCTCGGATTTCGGTGGGCAATGGACGGATCGCCAACAAGCTCCGAAAGTGTTTGCAGCGCCATCCTCGTGCGCTCCAACGGCCGGATGGCCGGAGGGCGTAGATCCGACCGCGCCCGCGGAAGCTGAGATAGGAACCCGGTAACAACGCGATTGACTAAAGAAGCACTTCCGGGGATGATGGATACGTTAGCCTTGGCGCCTAACATGAGGGGTCGTTTCATCGTCTCCTTGTTACGGGCACATCAGATACAAACCAGATACGAACCTCTCATCACATAGAAGCGAGGCTCCACTCCTGTAGCATCTCTGATATCCTCTCTCAAGCTTTCTGCATACTTCAGTGGTGCAACAGGACTCTGTTCGTTCTTCACGGGGATTTAGTCAAGGTGGTTTGTAAATTGTAAGACACACCTGTAAAATAAGGACTGGACATGTAATTCTTGCGAACTCCTTCTTGCTAAGCGCTGTTCGCTGTAAATGCCTGAATATTAGGTTCAAGTACTCGAACAGAGTATGGCAAGCCTACGTTCATCATAATGTTTACAAATTCCACAATACGAAGCCGTTTCGCCGGTGGTGTTATTTTCTCCCAGTATGAGATCAGCTGTCCATACCATTAGTCAAGGGAGGTTTCAACTGTCCATGTCCACTAACACTGTCTTGGAGGTCAATGTTGTCAGTCTGAGGCCATGTGAGTGATCGTTCCCCGTAGTGAAGGAGAGGCATCTTACCTCGCCGGTCATAAAGGTGACGACCTCGCTCCCGGCATGCTCGAACGAATCCAAGTCTTCTGCATAACACCACAGCTGGAGGAGTTCGTCGTATGCGTTGAAAACCCACTTGAGTCTGAGTGTGTGAATATCAGACCAGACGGTAGGAACACTGAGACATACTCTGTTGGTGGCGGTACATTACAAAGTGAGAGACTCAAGACAAGCTCTGGCCATCTTAAAAAAGAATTAGTGCGAGGCTCGACACGACATGGATTACGCACAGTGCAGTGAGCCTTAAGACAGAATTGACAGATAAACACTCGAAAGCGAGGAAATGGGCAGGAGGTAAAAAGAGCGCCTAGCCACTGAGTTAGCGCAGGAGGGACAGTCTCATAAAAGGAGACGTGCTTGCATAGCCGACGCAAGGTCGGCAGCATCTACATAGCAGTCGTGTAATGCAGTATGTCGGCTCCGCGAACGACCTTGTGTGCGATGGTCGAAGGCAATTAGATTGTACTCTGAAGAGAGTCTTGGGTCATCGAAGTGCCTGGTGAGCCAGCTCGAGTCGAGGAAGAGTGGGTGCAATATAACGACGGTCGGTTTCGCTGGGTCAAAGCTTCCTACGTTCCCATAAGTCGAGTTCGTGATGTACCAGATGGAGACATGGTCGTCGTGTGATGGTAAATGGACTAGAGGCATATAGAGTGTAGGTACACAGCGAAGCAAGGAAGAAGCAGAACGCATAGAGATGAGCTTTATGTACAGTCATATCAAAGAGAAGGTGCCGTGTCTGAGTTACCCACCCGCGGTTAAACCTGATTTAGACCCGTAACGGAAGCATTTTTTTCGTAGCCGATGTTGCCTGGCAAAATTGGGTGAGAGACCCCACGGATTTGGTCCTCGCGCCCTGGCCAATTGTCACATATGTATATACTAGTACACCAAGAATGGATATGCTCACAAAGTCACCGCTGCCAACTCGCTGCCGTCCAGCGCAAGATCCAAGCTATTTGATCCAGTGGGCCTCTATCGTTCCAACAATCCAGTTCCCCGCCTTGTCAACCAGAACCCTGACTGACGTTAGGGCGTGGGCCTCACAGTGACCAGTTAATGGAAATGAGGGAGCGTTTTGTCGAATTTCCCCACCAACAATCATGCCTTGCACTGCGATTTCGTAAGGAACGGCTACGGCACACGGCGAGCTTGGGTGTTGATATAGTTGATACCCGAGCTGAGATCCAGCATCATGGCCTCAACGGCACATTGTACAAGCGCGTCTCAATTAAAAAATATGTGATGGCAAAACAATGAGTACCACATGTGGAAAAAAAAAAGAAAGAAAAAGAAAAAGAAAAAGAAAAAACAATATAATTGCCCCGGTGCCACATGCGGCATAGTAAGGAAGTATTAACGCCACGAAGGTGCTTCTGGAAGTTCGACCCTTCTCTCACTGTCTCCGCCGTCCGGGAGTCGGGACCGGCGAAGGACTTCCGTCACCAACATCTTCCTGACCATTGGGTGAGGCGGCTGCCAAAGTCAAGAGGCAGAGCAGAAAATGTTAAGCTCAGATATCGTTCCGAGATCTCAAGTACAACTCGAGAAGGTGCTTACACGTGGAAAGATTAACTTGGTTTAACCTATAATCCTTCCAGAACTTGGACCACCCTTCGCTGCTTCTTTTACGACAATAATGTGCCCTTTGTGTCAAGTCGTGATCACACTATGCAACGCACGCTTACCTGGCAGTCGGCCTGGGAAGTGGTTGCGAACATGGTCGGGACTCCGAGGGTTTGAAGCGCCACTTGTTGCTTTTGGATGAGAGCATCCCAAGCAAGCAGCACCCGTTCCCTATCGAATCTCTGCAAATCTCTGCGGTATGCATCGTTCATCATCTGTGTGTCAACAATTAGTCAGGGAGGCTCGTCGTCGACAAGTTGTCTAGCCTCGGACATCAGCCTCATGCTTTGATAGCCCTGCGTCAATCAATGTAGCTCTACCATGAAATGGAAATGATGAATGAAGAAACCACGAAAAGCTTTACATACTTACTTGGTACGAGCAACTTTGACCCTTTCTTCGTGTTTCTTGTGTATAGCTTGTCGTTCTTCCCACAACTGTTGCTCGAGTTCGTTTTGTTCTTGCCGCAGCTAAGTGCTGCTTCAATAACTTGTGGGAACATACATGACGGATGAACCATACGCGAGAGACGTCAGCAAGGAACCCCGGATCACTAGCGAGTTGTGTCAGATGGGGTAGCGCCTGTTGGAATGAGATAGAACGGATGTCCTGCACACGCGTAAGGGAGGTTGCTGCAACGGGCCGCGGAGTTCGGTGCTCTGACTGGGTAGGTGGCAGTTCCTGTGATGGCCGAGGAATGTTTCGAGACGATTGATGAGCTGTACGTGTATCTGAAGCCGGCGGCGTGTTGATGGCAATAGATGACTCCGATGTTTTCAACTGCGAAAGCAATGAAGCAACCGAAGCTGGCGGAACGGTGACAGATGACTGAGCCCTCGGTTCGCTTTGTACATCTTCCAACGTGCTTGCGGGTGATTCACGGATCTCTGCATGTTGTTCTGAACTGATATGCGATGAACTTGAATTCAGCGTGTCCTGCCACGCTTGAGAAGCTCTCAATTGGTCCAGAAGGGCCTTGACTGCTGTGGGGTCCTGAACAGCTTTTGTCGCGCCTGTGCTGCCGTCTGTATAGTGGTCACTCACGTTGATGTTGGTAGAATTCATCACGGTGTACACTGCTTCGACTTGAGTGATGGTGTGAAATCTTTGATGGATTGTAGCACTGTAGTAGCTGAATTCTGGGAAGGGAATTTACGATGCCCTCGAAGTTTGTATGTCTAGTAACGTTGTTGTGCATTGCCACCGCCCGAGAACAAAGGTGGCCTTGGCAGAAAGCTTGATGGCCAGGCACCATTCGCCAATCACGCAGAGTCACAACCAGCAATGCAACATGCTCATGCACCATGTCTCATTAAAACAAGAAAAAGATTCTTCGAATTCAACCGAAACAAACTGGCGACATTATACACACGACGGCTTTTATTATTTCCTGCACGCCGAACCTCGTTGAGTTGGCGATTGACTGACAGGGTACTGGCAGTTCATCATGGGCTGCGACTGATATATCAAGGTTGTCGGCATCGTTGGGTCACAAAACAAGATCTGCATGCAGTCGGATAGATGTGGCTGTTGGTAAATTCAAACAAGGTCTTCGGCTCAGGCGGGGTGGTGGGTATAGGTCGAGTAACAGGCCCCGCGAAGAACGGTGCGGCAGTGCAAGACTCCGTAGCCAACAGTGTATTGCATGTAGGACTACCCTGGGAGAATCGCCTCATGCTGAACGGCGGTCGACAAGGTGCCAGTGTAGTGCCACGGAGATGTGAGAAGCTTTATGAGACGCGTGAGAACAGGACGAGTCAGAAAGTACTCCGACATCATACATGGCACGAACGCAGGTCGGTGATCAAGGGAGTGATAGACTGGAGAACGCGGTGAGTTCGCGGGACTTGGTGGCCATGGAAGCATCATGAACGACATGAATAATACGAGGCTGGATTGGGAACGGACAGTAACACGTCATCGGTTGTCACAACAGCGATTAGTTGTTGCACGAACGAGCGTTCAACAAGCATGGTGGCGTCGCATTGGACTTTACGGTACCTTGTCGTAAAGGCGACCTAGCGGCGAACACCTCGCGCCGTCGTTTAAGCAGAGTGATGGGCGGACCTGAAACGCAGGAACTGCGCGAGAGGTGAAGTTGCCAAATGTATCAGACGTAGCAACCCGCAGTTGTGACTCTGAATCGAGGAAAGAACTCATCAGACCCGCCGTCGAGGCGGACCGACTGTACGTCTTTTGAGCGTCAGCGATGGCTGTGGGATGCGACCAGGGCGGCCGGCAGTTACGGCAAAATAAAAAAATAAGAACAATGAATAATAAATAATTAGTAGTGGCCGGACATTTCCACGCTACGGAACCGACTTCTGCCGCTCTCTCTCTCTGCCCCCGTCTCTGCTGTCCCATCAACGTCCTCTTCCTCGTTTCTTCCCTTCTCCGCTTCATTTCTCGTCCACTTCCTCCCCCTCTTCGTCCTTGTAATTCCCTCCGTCCGTTATCCATCCCTGTCTCCCTCCCTTCTTTTTGTCTTTTTTCATAATGTCGTCCGATCGCACAGATTATCCTCCACAAGCAAGCTCTTCTCATATGATGAAGACCACCAAGCGCGGGAGGCCTTACCTCAAGGTATCTTCCTCCTGCTCCTCTCCGTTCCCACACCAACCCTCCATTCCCCAGGACACACTCGATCTGTTCGCGACTCTCATCGTATCGCTTCAATTGACTACCCACAAACAGTATTTTCGCACCTTCCCGAATTCATTTTCTACGTCAGTTCATCCCCTTGGCCCTTCTCTCTATCTTCTGACCCTCTTCTCTAGCGACGAAGCCGCCCAGAATCTGGCTTCTCTCAAATTCTCCCAGTCCAACCGTGGACCGGATCCAAGAGACAAATCACGAATAGTGACGACCACCACAACGACCACCTTCTCAATGACCCGCGAGATGGCAAAGGCGATGTGCCAGCATTTCATGGATGCTCGTCTGATTGAAAATGCCGCCGATCAGGGGTCAAACTTGTTCAAGGATCGTGGCACGTATGTCCTCACGCCAAAGGGTCTCCACGTCCTCGAGCGATTCATCTCGAAAAATGGTATCAGTTCCGATCACCTTCAACCCGTATTTGCCTCCCAGCCTATTTGTATCAAATTACTTCACCTCGAGCGTCGGACAGCCGATGACGAGATCATCGTGACCCAGTCCGTAATAACTGCCCTCTTTCGTCGCTTCGTCGGACGCCAGCCCAATTACCTTTCTCAAAATGCTCTCGCACCACAGGATGCTTTTCAAGAGTACCACGAGCGATCTAAAGGTGTTCAGCTCATGGACGTGCCAGAAAAGGCACAACCACTTGTGGGCAAAGCGACGGTTGTACACAAATATTGTTTTGCCGCCGTATCTGCGCTCGAGTGGCTTTGCGACTTCACGTCCGTCGTGGGGAGAGAGGAGGCAGCGGAGATGGCAGCACAGTTTGTCCGCTTTGGCCTCATCGCTTTGGTTAGCGACAAGAGGAAGAATAACGATTCTGCCATCATCTTCACCGTTCGAGGTTCTGCCCCCGGTGGTAACTCACCCGTTAGTGTAAGTTCTGTCCACCAGTGTTTTTAATCCTGCAAGTCGTCTTATCATCGTTTTCAAGCACCACGGAGAGTTCCGGTGCACGGCCAAAGCTATCTATAGAATAACTGATGAAGGAAAACGAGTGGCCCAGTGGGAAGAGCAGTCCTCCTCTCCTCACAGTTCCGTGACCAATCTTCACGAACGTTCTTCGTTAGAAAGCAGTGTCATCGAGGGTGCGGCCAGATCGGGACTTGAAGCCACCGCCAGTGCTGCGGACGCCAAGATTCATCGTCGGATTTCCATGGCCGAGAGGCTCAACAGCGCTTATGCCGAATCGAAAGAATCGAAGGAGGCGAAGGCGAGCGTCAAGAGCAACACCGATCGTCTGAACCAAATCCTCGAAGAGCCGTCCTATCGGGCCCTCTTCCGCGAATTCCTCAAAGCGAATTTCTGCGAGGAGAACCTTACTTTCTGGATGGATGTCGAGGATTTCAAGCGCAAGTTCAGTATCACGTCAAGTGCCCAGGCGACCGTCCCCACCAGTCGTGGAGGGAAAGCCACGCCTGGCCAAGCAGTAATGGAGAGACATCACGAATCGCTCATCCAGACAGCTTTCCAGATCTACAACAAGTATCTCGCGCCGTCAAGTCAGAACGAGCTCAATATCGATCATGGCCTAAGGCTCGATCTTGCTAGTTACCTGGGCGAGGTGATGACCAATTTGAATGGTAAAAGTCTTGACGGGCAGGTCGACGCCAGTCAAGCCGGTGCCTTCAATGCGACCCAGCTGCAGGTGCTCATCAAATTATATTCCCGAATTCAAACCCACGTACTTCGCTTGATGGCGATGGACTCCCTACCAAAGGTACGCCGTTGCATGTAATTACTGCATAAACACATTCATATTTATATTTGTATCCTCCAGTTCATCAAAACTCAGCGCTTCACTGAAGCTAAGCAATGGCTTGGAGGTGATGCATCTGAGGACATCCAGTTTCTGACGAGCCCTCCTGCTCCACCAGGCCTAGGGAGTGAAGAGACTGGTGGCGCGTACATCACCGTTTCCGCAAAAGCCACTGAACGAGAACAGAGGCAGCAGCAGCTTCTAAGCCCCTCCACGACTTCATGAATATGAACCCACGGTCCTTTCTCTCTTTTTCTTCGTTTGTCGTCAGCAGACCTCTATTATTCCCTCAAGACACGATATCCTCGCATTTTTCCTCTTCGTCACACTGGGTTTGGTATCCGTTCATCACCCAATTTGTTGTTATTTTGCATTTCTTCGTTAACCTAGGGGCTATGGCTTCATACCTTCGTCACTAGTAGTAATCTTCACCGTTCCTTGGCATCATCCAGTATAATTTTCTGGCCTTTCTCGTCATGCTTAACACTATTCCCACCGTCTTGTCCATCATTTGCATCACGACGATTTCCTGCCCACCTCATCCCATTGCGGTGTACAATCTACCTTATAATTATCTGCGTACCTACCGCCTTTCGCACAGGTGCACTCTTAATCCATGGTCTCTGTGTCCTATAGCATGGTGTCATATCCTAGCTGTCCTAACATTCGTCTTGAAAATTTGTCGTGAACGAGGAGCTTTGACTGGTTTATGTGAGCGCAGCCAACGGTTCCCGCGATGAAACTTTCAAGTTACGAGACTCCGCCATTAAGCCTTTGCAGTTTGCTGTTCACGTCGCCCGACGCCCAAGATGTCCTGGATCTTTAATCCCAACGGCAATGCCCCAAAGCCACAGCCAACTGAGGAAATGGTGCCAGACCCTGGAAACCCGAACAGGATGGTGTCCAAGAAGGCTGCGAACCAACCCTTCCTAGCGTACGTGCACCGGCTATAGCCTAGTATCCTCGCGAGCGTTCAATCGACTAGTTACCACGAATACAAACTCGAACAAGAGAAGCTGCACCAAGACTGGCTGCAGCGCAAGAAAGAGCGCGAGGAGAAGCTCGCACGAGGAGAAAAGGTTGGCCCGGAAGAACGAGATCCAACCGCTGAAGAAGTCGTCGGCCTCCTCGGCCTCCTCAAGCTCATCGTCTACCTTTTGCTCATAATTACCCTGGCTGGGAAATTCTTTACTGGCAGCTTCCTGTGGGAGTATGATGGTAAATGGGCGAGATTGAAGACGTATTGGCCGGTGAGGACGCATTCCGTTCCTTTCTGGCCTTGCGGCTATAGCTTAACTTGGCTATCACATAGGAAACAAGCGGCCGATTATTTTCGGAATCGTTTCTTGCCACCTTTGACGGGACGGACGCCAATAAGCCTATATACATCGCGGTGAGGTTTTCAGTTCGTCATATCATTGGCGAATACTCATCAATGAGGTACGTGAAGATTGACGGAGAGGTCTATGATGTTTCAGGTAATAGACGGACTTACGGCCCTGGGGGTCCATATCACAACATGTATGCTCCGTCGTATTGTTTTATTCCGCGGTATTTTGACGAGTGGGCCCATGGGGCCGTGCAGGGCTGGTATTGATGCGGCAAGATCTTTTGGAACTGGGTGCTTCGCGACGCACCGTACACACGACTTGCGAGGATTGACTGACCAGGAGCTCAAGGTGGGTCTTCGTTTTACTGGTCTGATAACGGGCGTCATAACCGACTCATGATAGGGCGTGCAACATTGGAAGAATTTTTTTGCGGATCACAAGACATATTTCAGGGCAGGGAGGGTCCTTCACCCTCCCATTGACCCTCAGAGTCCTATCCCGGAGCACTGTGATCCCAAGAAGGAACAGACCGCGCACCCAACAAAGGGTGCAGATGGCAGTAACAAGCCTTGGGTGCCGCCCGGTCCCTCGACGAATGGTAAACCAGAGCACCAGGAACTCTAGATTAAAAGCGAGGCTATTTTAATATTGAGAAAATGCTATCATAAAGTGATGATGGACATGGAAGAGAAACATGGAGTGTGTGATCACCGAGCGTCAAATTGTCATGGGACTGAGTTCATAGCGTTTCATAAATGGTCAAATAAACCGTAGTCCCTGAAGGATATGCCAAGCGGTGCTTGCTCATATAGGGTGCCTTCGGGACGATTTTTACATTCGCCTCAAGCCTGCCAAACACAAACCACGAGTATTAAGCAGTGCTAACGTTGCCGGCACAGTCTAACTTGCCTGAGAAGGCGCCCCGTGTGTCATGAAGTAATTCCGTAGTATCGGGAAATCGGCAATCGAACCATTGACCATGGATGAGAACGGACTCTCTCGATACTTTGCAATGATAATGTTGCCGCGCCATGCGGTTGCCTCTCGAAAAGCCTTCCCTTGAATCTCTCGGATGCACTTGTTGATAGGGAAGGGCATTCCGTCACGCGAGACGACAGGGTAAAAGACGACGTAAGGTTGAGCGAATTTTTTATTCATGCCGTCAAGGGCCTCGACGAGCTTAGGAATAGCCGTCAGTGACGTCTGGCTGGGCGATCCATTCTGTTCGACTCACATGATAATGCCATGCACGGGGACCAAGGCCCTCTGCGATGTAGTCCATGTAGACCTCCGGGTGGGGCATCCGAGGAGGCTGGGTGCTGTGGGGAGCATGAGGGTCGGGCATCGACATCGGGCTCGTCATGAGCGCGACCATGTGTGGGTTCCGACCATCAGATGGAAAGAGGAGAGCCTCGAACGATGTTAGCTGGTCCATGACGGATTGCGACGAGAAGACGAGTGCGAGATAAAAGTAGGTGAGTAGGTAGGGAATAAAGTACTGGCTGTCTGCGCGGTATAGTCGAATACTTTTGAGTTAACGGAGCAAGGAGAGTGTCCTTATATATGTCTCTGAAACGAGGTCAGGGTGGTGTCCAATGGATCATCATATGGAACAAAGACAAAGGTAGTGGAATTAGTTTGGCACGAGGTGTAACCGATCACAGGAATCGGCACGCGCTCTGGCCATCGCGAGCTAGCGCGGGTGATACCGCTCGAGTTAGCAATTTCATGTGCGGTGTAGTGAGAGGTGACACCGATGACAGTCAGAGAGTTGGACTGGAGCAGTGTAGGAGAGATTAAAAGCGAAAGGATGTCAGCCATCAATGACGGGCGTGCCAGAAAGTTAGGATCCGGACTTGGGGCGGAGTGGATGTAGATCAATTTGTCAACACCATATTCAATATTGGTCTCAATCGGGAAGCACAGCAACTCGTCTCTTCCTTTTCTTTGGCACAGAACATAACTAAGCCTCGACAAAAGGACTGCAAACCATTGACATAAAGCAAGCCCAGTCAGACTAGTGTCTTTATCCGCTGACACGTTAAGTAAACCCCCCGTCAGCCTTTTCATGCGGCGTTCCTGTTGCGGCTGACAGTTTTGGGGCATCACCCTCTCCCCGGGATCTCGACCTCGACTGCTCCCGATCCTGCCAGCGTCGCCTCTAGTTTATCACCATGCATATGGGCAGTATACTCCGCCAATGTATCGCGCGTTGAGCAGGGTCTGACTCCTGCCCGTCGATTCTCTCGAGTGCCAGACATTCAACGCAACGGGGGCGTGTTCGCCTTCACGCCGCGAGCGGATGTAGTCAAGTGGATCCAGCAGGTAGACTCTGTACTCGTGTACAATTCAATCAGGCCGTCTTTGCTGATAGGTGTTCCAGAGTCTGGGTGCGGATCGATCCATGTCTGCATCCGTTTGAAATTTGTCGATCTCTACCGTCTGTGACATGATCCAGCCGCAGAAGAGGTCACCCGGAGCATCATCATTGTTTGTGCGATTGTGGGCACATGTCGCCCTTGCCATCGTGTCATCTGGCTGTGCGTATTCTCCATTGGGTTCGTTAGATCCTGGGGTCGTCAAGCATGCTCATTTCATGAGGTGCAACTACCTCGTTGGTGTCCCAATCGGGAGGTTATATTTCTTATTTTGCATGTCCGTCTGAATGTTGCCTAGGGCTCCTTGGCGCTCACCGTCTTTGGTGAGTGGCGGCACGCTTCAGGGTGTGATTTTCAAGTCACCTCCGGCGGGACCTTGTGTGCCGTTTGCAATCAATGTGTATTCGTGTGACTCCCCAGCTTAGACACCGAAGCACCACGCCGGTACCGCTTGCAAGACGATTCGGGCAAGTGAATTTACATTTATAGGTAGGACGACGTGGTCACCAAATAACTTTGCAAATGACTATGTGCTGGATGTCATGTCCGTGTGATACACAGCGACCTTGCGAACGCTTGCGTATTTGATTTCCCCTCATCCTGACTCGGTGAACTTATGCCATCACAATTCCTCAGACGATTCGCCTTTCCAGCTTTATGAATGCGCTCTTCGAGATTCGAGTTGACAGTCCCCTGCAGGGTTACTCGCACGGTGAATGTCCGTTGAGAGGCCTTGTCGCTATCGAGTTTTCTGGATCCTCGAACAGGCACATTTGCTTTTCGATACATGAAACAAGCCCGTTGTGATTTTGTGTTTCCCCTTGAAGGGTTTCTGGACGGTATTTACATGACAAGGCGTAGGATGCAGTGGACTTGCAAAGAGTAGTTATCCCGGTTCGGTATGACGTGTCAGAGGAGCCTGTTCCCGAAAAGGCAGGTACGGTTGAGAGCGCGTCGGTGAAAACAACGGACTGAGTTTCGCACTGGCAGCGATGGTCGCGCATTCCATCTTGGTTGCCACCCAGCTCTCCTCTCTCTTTCCTTCCCCCAATGCTCCCTCCGTCGTCCTACAGTCCGCCCGTCGCAACATCCCCACCCCTCCACCAACCCTCGACGTAGATCTCCATCCAGAACACGCGTCTTTCGCGTCCATTGTACATTTGCAGCATGTCGGTTCCATCCTCTTGCGCGTTCTTCATGGCGGTTTGATTGTGGAACTTGTCTCCTTATCGACACAAGCTCCTCCAATTCGTTTCGTCTTCCCCGTCCCCATTCTCTCCGCACCAGCTATCCTTGCAGCTGCCGAGCAAGAACTCCATTTACTGGTCGTCACAGTCACCGGTTCCCTTTATCGCTTGGTGCTACCAGCCGCAAATCCTAACCTCCTTTGGCATGATCAGGCTGCTGCGAACTGGTGCAGGGAGTACATCATCAAAAGTGTTGCCGATCTCTCCAGCGGCATCGTCCACATACAGGGCATTCATTGTATAGCAATCGGACTAAACAATGGGTCGCTACTTCGCATAGAGTCAGAGCGCATCGGCGACGATACGTGCGATGGTGTGTGCTCTTCACTGCAATTTGCATTTGCATTTAGTTCGCCCGCGCAGATCTTTGGACGGAGACTCTCAGCCAGCCAAAGTCCTTCTTTGGCGCGTTCGCTTCTTACATTCCTGGGCTTCACCCTAGTTCAAACGCAGCATTGGAAATATTTTCCGTAGCTAGTCTTCCTCAACCCACAGATCTCAGTCACACCTGGACTCTCTCCCGGGATCGTGTCCTCCGCCTTTGGACCGCAAAAAGTGGTTGCGTCGCTTCCAAAACTATTTCAGGTCGAGTAACTGGCCAACCATCATCGTCTGGTGCCACCATATCCGAGCCGCTAGATGCCGAAGCACGCAATCTTCTGCGTATTTGCTCTGGTGGTACCAACGACGAATGCACGTTCGCCATCGCGTTCATGCCAACATCAACCGACTCCCACTCCGGTGGATATTTCCAGATCTTTGACTCCACAGCCGATCAACTACGCGAACTTGGAACCATTGAGTGCTCCGCCGCTAGTGCTCACTGTCACTTGCAAGATTTCATAATTAACGACGGCATGTTGTGCGTGTTATGGGAACGTCAAGGCTGCTCAATGATGGAGAGAACCCCCTTATCCTTAGGGAACCAGAATGCTTCCGACAACACAACGTGGGCAACATCCAGTCATGGGCAAGAGGCCGACTTGACCCCTGCATACCTTGAGGGACTTCTTCGTTCCCCCGGTTCGCTCACAGAGAAATTTGTGGAGGCAATTCTTCGACCAGGCTTGTTCTCCCCGCTGACCATCCGTACTGCCCTTGAGCAATACATAGACGCCTGTCTCTCCCTCCCTGGTCCCCCCGCCCCAGAGCTCACGACATCGTATGCAACTGTGGTTGAGAACATTGCCGCAGTGGTCGGCTGTACTGTCTCTCTTGTACAAGACCCGCATACCGGTGCAATGCAGCACGACCGGTATTGGAGTGCACTCAAGCGAGACTGGGAGGGATTTGTCACTCGCTGTCGTGAGGTGGAGCGCAATGCACGCTGGCCGCTCGCTCTTTGCGTTGGCCAGAATAGCGAAGGTGTCGTCGTGGTAGAAAGAGAGCGTATCAACACTCTTGCAAAGGAGGATCTTCCAATCACTATCCATAGACATCTCAGCGACTCCCTTGCTGTAGACTCTCACTTTGCTGTTCTCGACATTGCGTGGACCCTGTGCGACAAAATCGGACCGGTGCTTCTCCGCAACGTGGAGACCGGGGTTGTCGACGTTCTGCATCAGGAAATCGCCTTCTCTATTGCGGACATCCTAGGTGACCAGGCGCAACGGTTGGAGTTCAAGGAATGTCTCGACGACGGTGCTCAGAACTGGATCATTGCAAGGCTGCAAAACGTCGAAGATCTTGACAAGGATATCCGAATTATCCTCGATCTGGTTGCTGGCTTCGATCCCCAGGTCAAGCGAGAAGAGGACGAAGTTGAGCTACTCCTCCCCCCTACGCGGTCTGAGTGGAGGGTTTCTCTGTCAGCAGCCTATGTTTCCACCTCGGTGCACGCTCGCTATGACATCTGTATCGCCTTAGTGGCCCTTCTCTTCTTCCTCGCCGATGATTTGAGAGGATGGGACCAATCCTTGCTTGAAGAAGTGTTTGCCGTTTTTCGAGGCCTCGCTATGCTACGTTGTGCTGCGCGTCGACCGGTGGCGGACCACACCCAAGATCCCAGTCCATCAGACGACACAAACACCGACGACATGATTGCGCGCATGAGCAACATGCAGGTGTCCAGGAACCACTCTCGCTCTGCGCCTACATCCTCCCTCGTGCATCGTCTGATAGCTCAGTCGGGTGAATGCGCTGAACTCCCCGGTTCAGCGCACCGATTTCTAGATTCTACTGGTCTACTTCAATCCACTTCCCCCGCGCATGCCACTGTCTTCGAGGTACAGTTTTGCGACGGTCTTCGTAGTTTGGGATATCCGGATATTGCTCGAGACATGCTTGCATGGCTGCCGCGAACTCCTGGTGTTGTCTTTGTCACTGCTCAACTTTACATTGCATTCGGACGTGCAGATGACGCAGCCAGCATGATGGAGAAGGTCGCTGCAAGTTTTGGTATGTTACAAAATTCCTTCGTGTGCCATGTCTTATCTTTAAAATTCCCCAGGTCCTGATAGTGGCCTGTCATTTGAGGACGCCGAAGCATTATCATCCGTTCTACCTGCAAAGGCTCTATATGACTCGGATTTCTCGTTCTATCTAGAAGCGGCTACAATATTTAGGTCAAATGGCCTTACGCAGCACGAGGTTTCATTTCTTCGGCTTGCCTTATCAGTTGCCCCCCCTGAGGCTGACACAGCGGATATATGGCATGGCCTCACTCGGGGATATATAGATCTATCTTCCTGGGAAGAAGCCTATTCATCGATCATCGCAGCACCATTTGATAGTGTGTAAGACAGCCTTCTCACGCATATCTGCATAAAATTTTTTGACACAAGACCTGTACAGGAAACGGGATTGTATCTCCCAGCTTGTATATCAGATGTGCGAGGAGGGCGCCATCGAAATGCTGGTTTCTCTGGATTTTGCTGGTTTCGCTTCCGAAGTGGACGATGCCCTTGCCTTTAAAGCGCGCAACACCGATCCTCGTGCTCGCCCCTTCTACTCCAGAATCCTAAACACGTGGTATACACGAAGAGGGGACCATCGGAGTGGTAATTCTCAATTTTTCTTGCTCTTCAAATAAGTCACTCTATCTGAACCCCCGATCTTCTCAGCTGCCCGAACTATGTATCAACGTGCACGTAAACTGCAGGAAATCTCCGGCAAACCTGCTGACGTGATTTCGTTTATGGAGGACCAACTGGAATCTTATTTACTCGCGATTAACTCGTTGTCCCTTCTGGAACCGAAGAATGCATGGGTTGTTGTCCAACTGCCTGCTTCAAACGTCAAGGACTTCGAGGTGAATGCCGATCTTCATGTGACCGTCTCGTTTTGCTAATCTTATGACGATAGTCCCGTAAACGGCGGAAATTGGCACAAAACTTGCCACTTTCGACCACCGGTACTGATTCAGAGATCATAGACCTCGAAGACCTCCGCTTCGAATATACGTTGTTATCTGCAAGGCTGCGCCTCATTCGACGGGACCCGACACTGCTTAATGCCCCAGGTGAATAAAATGCATAAGGGATAATTAATTTAATCAAGGGTAAACGGCTGACTATTTACGTCGTAGACACTCTGTTGGCGCCATCCCTCGTAATCCTACGGCTAGGGCAGGCTAATCAATTTGAGCTCGCGATTACAACGGCCCGTGCACTCGGTGTGGATATGGGTGAACTTTTCGCCGCGCTTGCGGGACAATGCATGAGGCTGTCGCGAAACCCAGACAGAGTTCTGTAGGTGGCCTCATCAAGTGGGTCCCTTGCCGTGCTGACATCAACACAGACAAGAAACGGCCGATTGGCTTCTGACGGATAATGTTACTTCATGGCCTGGAGCAACCTCTGATCGAGGGTGGCGGTACCTCAAACTTGCTCTAGAACGCCATGACGGTGCAGATACGGATTATCGGTACAACAAGGCGGTCTTGGAGGCTATCCTATCATATGACAGGGCATCGCTTCCTCCTCCTTGGCTCATACACACGCTCGAGGTCAGTCCCCCTCCCGATTCGGTCCCGTGCTGGTCACGCTCACCCCCCCTTTTTTCTCCCCTTCCTTCCTCCTTCATTCCATTCCCAGGACCATCATCACGAGTACCTCATCCGAACCAGCCTCCGGTTCGACATTCTAGAGAGCGCCCTAGAACATACGCTCTCGCTCGTCCGAAAGGTCAGCCAAGCATTTCCTCTATTTCATCATGGCCAAACCAAAAAAATTGATATTCATTTTTACCCTGTTTCACAAACAGGCGGACGCTGCGCTCTCACGCACACAACCGAAAACGTCCTGCGCGACTTGGCTCCCTTATACGCTCATCGACCAGGTACTCTTCGCGGCCGCCGAACAGGACGACTTGGGGCCCCGTGGACAGGCGCTCCGACGGACGCTCCAGATGGAGATTAGCAATCGCGTCAAGCGGATGCAAAAAATAAGCAAGCTTTCTCAGTGATCACTTTTTCTTTCTTTTTTTGTCAATTCTTCTTTGCTGGAGCGCGTCGAACGTGGGTGAATTGCTTGGATGTTGTTTATCTAGCTTTGCCTGCATTTCATAATCATAGTTTGACCGCGCTTATGACGTGCTTTGCCTTCTTGAAGTGATGTGTGCTCACAGGGTCGTAAGAGGGCATGCATTTTATTTTATTTTTTTGGGAAATGAAGTTTCCGAACGTTCTGTGGAGAGAATAAGCAATCAGGATCGTTCGCACTCGCGTTGAAGCGTAGGTTTCGCGATGGCGCATATCGATATAATACAACATGGTAATATAGCAATGAAGGGAACAGCAAAGTCAAAGCAATTCGAGTATGTACAGAGAGAATCAGTAGGGTGTGGATATATGCCTATAGTTTGCGTGACAGAGCAAAATAGATTAAGAAAAAGAGTACCAAGGGCGACGGAGAAGGGGGCCAGGCAAGAACGCCGTGCACCACCACAAATACGTACAACGGAGCGCACTCGCAACTCTAGGGGAATCGGTGGTGAAAGGAGAAGGGGAAAAACGAGCGAACAAACCAAAGCCAGAGAAAGATTCCATCCAAACTTTTTACATACATAGTCCGGGTCTTCCCCGTTCGGGTGTCGTATGGGAGGTCGCTATCAATGCCGATCGCCCGTGTGTCGTGGATGTTGCATCACGTCAAGAAATCGGGCCCACTCGGCTTGACTAAGGGAGGGGCCCCACATACTCTCCTCTTCCGTCGCCGTCGGATATGAGTAAGGGTGTCGCGCGAAGGCGGGGTCACTCGACATGTAAGGTTGCCGCGGTGGGTCAGGGTATGACGGGCGTGCCCCGTCAACGAAATTTCGCAGGGACGGGTCGGGATATGAGGGCCGAGAGTATGGCTCGGGATAAGACGAGGTTGCGCGGGTATCAGGGTAAGGATTCCCGGACACGGTTCCAGGGGGACGAGCCGTATCATTAAAAGCGTGACGGGCAGGTTCTACGGAATAGGTTGCCCTAGGCGCGTCAGGATACAACTGCGATTGGGATTGTGAAGGTTGTTGGGGTGGAGCGACAGAGTATGTTAGGGGAGACGAACTGGATGGCCCAGCGACAATCCCTGGTGTGGGCATCGACTGGACGGGGGACGCCTGAACACCTGCATATCCAACGAGCGAGGAAGAAGAAGTACTCGTCGCCTTGCCTGACCCCGATCCGTAATCCCCTGACCCTCGGGGCTGGGCATTCCCCCCCTGTGGACTTCCCGAGTTGCCAGTGGCAGGCGAGCTGACATATCCCGGCGCGTTAGGTGAATCAACCGCGTTCACCCTGGGATATTTTGGAGAATCATGGTACGGGAATGCGAGCGTTTTGACAAGGCCCAGCACACGGCCTTTCAAGCGCTCTCGCTCCTGGTCGTCTTCGTTTGCAAAGTCTTGACTGTACAACGGTGCAAGTGCGCGGAGGATGTCGAGCGCTTTATCAGCGACTGGCGTCTCCCGACTGAGTTCAAGGGTTGTCAACGCCTTCTGGATATTTGCACGGAATAACGATGCACCGGGTTGGTCGGGGTTTGAAATCAGCTGAAACGAGAAAAACATGGCGGAGCTGAATACGTGGAATGGCCCCCAGTTCATGTGCCCTGGAACCGCCAACGACACATTCGCAAGGAAGTCGGGACGGGCTTGACCCACAAGCGTGATCAGTTTGTCAGCAGCACCGACGGCAATGTCGAGGGAAATGACATGGCGCTCGCGCTTAATATCCTTGTCCTTTGAGGACGAGGCATGTTTATCACGGAGCTTGGGTGAAGGTGCAGATGCGTATGGCCGGTGGAGGGTAAAACGAATATGGTAGTAGCTCGTGCGGATGATCACGCTCTGTACACCTAGGCGACGGATAACGATGTCGGGGCTCGCGAGACTGCGTGCTACCCTGAATTCGTCGAGGTCGAGCTCGGGAGGGAGAGTATCCATCCATTGTAACAGAGCGCGGTCATGAGCCTGGACGGTCTCGTACGCGACTGGACGCATGGATACTGCACTATCCATGATGTCACCCAGAGTGTAGGCTAGACGAAAGAGGTGGAGATTCGGGAGATAGATGCGCGGCTCATCGGGATGATGTACGGGGTCGGCTGGATCTGGCAGTTGTGTATCGAAATGGTGTGAAGCGATAGCAGTCGGCCGACCAAACATGAATGCCTGCCACCTGCGAGGAAGGTGGGTAGGGAGTGAGAGGAGAAAAGCAGAGACGGACCTTTCAAGGAGGATGATGTGCCACCAAGCCCAGCGCCTTCTCTCGGCAAGGTCTTTAGACATTCGCCATTTACAAGGATCACGATGCAAGCCCATCGCCATACCGATACTGACGAGCTCTCCCCGAACCGTCCAAACTTCCTCACTGTCAGTTTTCACGAGGGTGAGGTAATGACAGCGAATGAGCAAGCACTCGACGAGCTCGAGGCTGAAAGTCTTGTGCTCAGCCCTGTGACGGTCGAGGGCAGAGCGCATGACGTCGTAGAATTTGCGGCAAATGTCCTCGAGGGAGTCGCCCAATTGAGCCACGAGGCGATCGCCTGGTGGAAGGTAGTGTACTGCGATTGCCATGATCATGCAGACGGTGGCGAGAACGACACGGTCCGCACTAGCACCGGTTTTATAGCGGGACCAGGCGTTTAGAAAGGCGGGTTGGTTAACGTGGCGATAAATCCAGTTGCAGTATTCAAAGTAGTAGGAGACAAGGCCGTCTATCGTGTCGAGGGAGGGGAGGAGAGCGAGAAGATCTCTGTCGTACTCGTTTGTCGTCACGATTTCGTCGAGTTGGGCGTCCTGGCTGGGCTGGCGGTCGCTGTCGTCAGACTGCCTCGAGTTCTAGAGGGGGTTAGCGAGGAAGAGGTAAGAGGGGAAGGGAAATACCAGAGTGAGATGCGCGACGGCCGAAGTGGCGCCGGTGTAGAAGCCACCGTGGCCATGACTGCCAAGCATGCCGGGAACGTTTTCTCTTTCGAGGATATCGGACTCGACGGGTTCCTTCTTTGGGGGGGTGGAAGCAGCGGGATTTTGGAGGGGATGTTTTAGATGAGAAGGAAGGGGAGCGCCGGGACGGTGGTTTGCATGGATGTAGGTTTCGAGGAGGGAGACGGAGTGCTTGAGGCGGGTGATTTCCTGCAAGGGGTCGACTCTGCTGGCATTGCTGTACTCGGGTGAGTAGGGGAGGGGGAAGAGGGAAAGGGACTGACTGGTCGTCGCGGAGGTGGAGGTCGGACTCGTGGCCTTTGGCATCCTGGTAACAAAGAGCAATGGTACCTAGACGGGGGTAAGGAGGGGAAGAAGGGGCCAGGGAGAGACGGACCTCTGAGGACACAGCTGGAACAAGGACGGTTTCTGGCGGTGGTGAGCTTGAAGTTTTTTGGGAGAGAGGGGGCGGAATACCTGTCGCACTTGAGCTTGCTGTTTCTGCAAGGCTCACAGTTGATGGCTTTGCGGGCGCGCTTTGTGGGCGGTCGTGGGTCGTGCTCGCCGGGTGGTGGGCTCGTGCGTGAGCGGACGGTGCCAGCGGCGGTCGGGGTGCGGTGTTGTTTTGTGCGGGTGGCGGAGGAGGAGGAGGAAGGGTCGCTGGCGTTGGTGGAGTCGTCTGGCATGATTGAACGTCCGGATCGAGCGCCGAGGGACCTCTGCGTTTTTACATATATTTATTCCAAACCCTAACCATAACCTCACGTGATGCCGGTCCCGTGGATCCCCGGTCATTCCCCTCTTGTCCACCGTGAACCCATCCAGAGTGCGGGATCGTCGACACCCCCTCCAAAAAGTTGATCGCGCCGGAGATGACCCTTCAAACAGGGCAACTCACGAAATGACCGCTTCGACTCTCTTTTTCATTCGCGTGCCTCTCGACGTCATTTCCTGGTGCGCATTTCGACGACCACGGCGCATGACCAACCAGCGTCTCTCTTGCTTGCCCAAACTTGCCTTTTTCTTTCCCCCGCAAACACCTCCTCAGATGCCCTGGATGTGGCGGAAATGATGGCCATGGTAACTGGGCGGGCCGGGTGAATTCTTGTCGTCAGCAGCCTCGGCGCCCCTTCCCGCCGATAACCGCCCTCGATCGTGTTCACTCCGAGTGGCTTCGAGGTCGTCATGCAACGCCAGCGTCAGTCACCGTCATCGTTACATGTCGTCAGTATCGTCCCCGGTAGCGTTTCACCACACCTTCCAAAACAGGCCACTCGACGGCGTTTCAACCCTCCGAGAATGGGAGTCAACACCCTCCAGCGAGTTCAAGTGCCCGGAGATCTTTACACCCCGAACAACAGCACGGATCAGCCGTGCCAGTGGGTTTCACCCACATCGCCGGAGGGGATCCCTTCACGAGCGACAAAAGTCCAGCCCTAAGGAAGAGCCCGTGTCCTATATCGATCCTCCGTGTCTTGCAGGGCGAACATGGGGCGGGTGGCGTGCGCCGACGGGATCTCACCATCGGTCACGGTTCCCGCCGCCTTGTTTCCTCGGGCAGCATGCACCCAGATCTACTCTCTTAGGGGGGGCGGACTCGAACATGCCAGCTCTTCGAATTATTATACGTCCGGCGTGGACGAATCTACCGCGAATATCTCGGAGCACACCGCTCGAGACAGGGAATAAGAAGGAAAAAATAAAGTCCGATCAGCGACTTCGACACCTCGAGATCCGGTACGGTCCGGAAATTTCAA
Source organism: Boletus rufocinnamomeus (assembly GCA_038092675.1). Classification (NCBI taxonomy): domain Eukaryota; kingdom Fungi; phylum Basidiomycota; class Agaricomycetes; order Boletales; family Boletaceae; genus Boletus; species Boletus rufocinnamomeus. Next base: position 44,999 of record JBBPQV010000085.1, read on the forward strand.
GAATCCGTCGACGTACCCCTGGTACTATGGGAGGAAGACGAAGAGGGTAAGAAGGGAGATACGTGTGCGATCGTCGACGATGGAGGTATGATTCCGTTGCTTCTTCCCACATGCGCTTGCCAGCTAGGACATCATCTCCTAAGCGAGACCGCGGGGTTATAACTGCGAATTATCCAACCACGTTCGACGGACGGTGACAAGACGGGGTAAACATTTTCCGGCGGTTCATCAGCTGCGCCACTTTATGACTTTGTGGGAGCAGATTTCACTGCATCTGCGGTGATCAAGTGCGCCATCGGGCTGAAGTGAGCTTCTGACCCGATCGCGATCGAGGGCGGTAAGAAGTTGGTCACCAACGTTACTTAAAACCCAAAGGGAACCAACATGGGGCCTCGAGCCGTCAATAAATGTAATAAATAGTAGTGTATAGTACACGAGGACCTTAATGGAATAATGTCTTCGTAACCACTTGCAATCCCTGAAAATACAACAGAGTGACAGATGCATGGAAATACATATTCGAACAAGTACACCCCACTACATGCGGCATTACTGACCAAAATCACCCGTCCAAGACTCAGGCATACGATGCGTTCATGTCCACTTTAAGGAGAGGACGGTCACTCGTTCCTAGGGATCAATCAGCGACAGAAAGTGCGAATGAACGTCCGAGACACTCACCCGCATGATAAAAAGGAAGCCCGCTGCTTTTATGTCCCCACCACATGGTAGGCGACCACTCG